>JANHGN010023133.1:0-44385 GCA_024605025.1 Megaceryle maxima | reverse complement strand
GAAAACAAATTTATCTGGATTGTAAAGCCAAATGCAATAGAAGCACTAAATCCTGAACTGCATTGTAGGCAAGAAATTTTCTGCATTTATGTCATCAGGGATACACAGAGAGATGTGTTAGGCCATGTATAAAGCATTGAGCAGCCACACAGGGATTCTAGGCATGATGCAAAAGACCTTTTCAGGTTGCAAACCCCTTCAGTAAACTGGCAATAGAATCATAGAATTGTTTAGATTGGAAAAGACCTTTAAGATCATCAATTCCAACTACAAACCTTACCTAAATCCATCACATCCAATGATGTAATTAAGCACCACATTTACAGATTTTTTTAAATACCTTCAGGCATGGTAATTCAACCACATCCCCGGGCAACCTGTTCCAATGCTTGACAACTCTTTCAGTGAAGATTTTTTTCCAAAGTGGACATGTAGAGATTTGGCTATAAAAGAACCAGAGCAACTTTGAGCAAAAAGAACCAGACACCTTCATTCTTCAAAACAAATTTTCCCTCAAGGTACAACTCAAGGGAGCAGTCATGGACTTAAAAGAACATCTGTGGACATTAGATGCTCTCTCTAGGTAGATCCATAGGTTTCATACATACAAGTGTGACTAAGGATGAGCAGAATACAAAATTACACTGTAATTAATGCAAACCCACTATCTCATTTTAATATAAAGCACCACGATGATACAAGCCAGAATCACAGTCTCCCTCGTGAAGTAGAAAGAACAAGAGAGCAAGAAAAATCAGCAGGGCCCTACACATGACACACACTAGTGACAGCAGCTGTTAGGTGATTACTTGTAGTATATCTTGTAAAATTACCTACATAAAGGTAAATATATGCGTAAAAAATTCCCCAGCTATTGGGAGCATTAGAAGAAGCATTAAATTGCTTTAATGTTTCCTCCAAGTGTCTAGCACACTTTTGGGGCCTGTAAAAATAATTAATATTAATATTGGCAAGAGCAGGTGAGATATTGCTCATTTCTCACTACCACTAAACACATCTGTGTTTCCAAGACAGAAATATGCCACCTAATGACACAATTACTTACTGGGTCACCACTGGATAAAATAAAGGAGAAAAAAAATTCATGCATGCCTCAAGTCAGAAAATTATACACTGTACAAGCTGCACTGTTGAAAGTCATTGAGTACTACAAATCAACACTTCACAGGCATTCCCTTCCTTAACAGAAATACAAATTGTATGTTTCACCAGAAACAGATAACCTGAATGCTGGAACTGTACAGGGCCTGTATTGTTTCCACCACACAGAGTAGGATGTCTATACATATTTCATGCAACTATGAACATCTTGTTCATATGCCTGTTGATCTCATTTAGTTCCCATGAATCAGGAACCGTCAAATGCAGTGGCTTATGAAATCCTATTTACCTTGCACAGTTTCCCTTTCACCAATAGCAGCCTCACCTACCTAATAATTGCTTCCATGGGTGAAGTAAAAAACAAAAATATTACTATTTTGCTAGCAGTCAGATATCAACTTTTGTGGAAGATAAGCATGACCATTTGTTTTGTTTAGGTATTTTTCTCCCTTTTTTAAAATTTAGCTACTCAGAAAAAAACCTAAACTGTGTAATTTTGTGTTTTTGAAGTCCTGCAAACTGTAGCAACTCTACTGAAGCATGGTTTAGAATAGAAGCTTTCATGTCATTTGCTGAAATGTCAGCAATGGATGTCTATGTCATTTGCTGAAAACTGAAAACTACCTTGTTTCAATTACTAGTTGTAAAAGTAGGACACGAGTAAACAGCTCTGTTTACACTGTCTTTAACTGAACAGGAAAATCCTATGGCTAGGTACCAAAGTCACACATCAGCTATGAATGCCCATCCACACATTGACAACTGAGGAAAAAGGGATACTATTTCGTCTTAAACATGGGTCCCATAGCATGAGCTTGACTGTTTCATCACTTCCCAACAGCTCATAGAGAGGCTACATGGACAAGGCCTGCTGAGAAGTCTCTGAACTGTCTTCCTCATGCATGTTGAAGCACTGACTTGACACCACACTCAGTTTATTTGAACACTAAAATCTCCGGGACATTTTATTGAATTTCTGTTACTAATATAGTAATGAAAGATCTTTTGTGCCTTATTTGGGTGAAGTAGGTAATTATCTAGTAATAAAAGCATGAAATCTTCTGTGGGTTACTTTTGCATGTGATCAGTATTATCTGCTGCCTCTCAAGCTGACCACAAGATTAGCACAACATTCAGCTGAAGCAAGAAAAGTTCTCTGGTGTGTGCATCAGAAGGTAGATGTTAAACCCTTGTGTGCTTCACTAAGTATGTATTTGTATGCACTCTATTAATATGCCTGTGTGAAAGCAGCCTGAAGTAACCTAACAGTTTCTTAGACAGAGGCATGATTTGATGTTTAAGGATTAAAGCACATGAAGTATAAAGGTATGCATCAGCATTTTTTGGGATAAACACACAATCATAGTCTCAACTGAAAATGCAATTATGTGTTCAAATAATTTCAGATACTCACTGTGTATGACTAATCCTTAATAGCTATAAGCCATTTGCTTAGTTACCACTTTGAAAAGACATTCAAATTTGTGATGAATAATACTAGAAATTATCTGACCTCAGGAAAACCACAGCAGAATATGCACTTAATTACATGCTCTGCAGCTCAAGATACTGTAGTTGTAACAGAACATGTAGAATTCCATAAGCACATGCTTACGAAGAGTCTGAGGGATGGGGGTTTTTTAGCCCCAAAAAGAGAAGGCTTCAGTGGTAAGTACTGCAGCCTGCCAATACCTAACAAAAAGGTCACCAAGAAGATAGACCCAGGTTCTCTACTCAAGTGCAGAAGAGACATGATGGGCATAACCTGAAACAGAGCACTCCTACTGGGTATAAAAAAAATAAATTCACTGAGAGGATAATTAAGCACTGGAACAGGTTTCCCAGAGGCTGCAGGATCTCCATCCCTGGAGGTTTCCAAGACCCGTTTGGACAAAGCCCTGAGCAATCTGTTCTTGTTTCTGCTTTGAGCAGATGGCCTCCTGAGATCCTTCCCACCTGTGTGAATATATGCTGTTATAACTACCAGAGGAAATTGTATTTTCCAGTTAAGAACTGTAACCTGTTCAAGGGCTGACTCAAAAGAATACACTTACATGAGAAGAGTGCAGGTATGGCTTTTCTCTCATGCCTTTAACAAAAGCAAAATAAAATAACATGTATTTTATTTCATATATAAAAAAGTAATGTGGTATAAAGGCTTCTTCCCCCTGAGACATTCAAAATTCTTTAACGAAACAGGGCAAGGATTTAGACAAATGGCTGGGAGAAAAAGAGACATGCAGCAAAGTGTAGTTCAGAATAAGGGTTGGCATTCATTCCCTGGGAGTTTTTGTTCATCAGGATCACATTACAGAAAGATAGCTGTCATGAACAACGGTGTTCCTATTGTCACACAATGCATTACAGATCTGTGTACCAGATCTAGTGAAAATAACTGTTTTTCAGTGTTATTTATAATAAATATATTTCAAGTTCAATGAATAGTTAAAGCTAAAGCTATGGTATTAACAAGAAACATTTGCTTGTAGACAACACAATGTAAACAAAACAATGCTCAAGGCAAACCTGGTTAAATTGAGCTTTTTCAGTTTGCTTTTCTAGTGACAGGATGTTTCTCACTGGAGTCAGATCTGCTTCCATTTAAGTCACTGAGAAAAGTTTCATTGACTTAATGGGAACAGATTGGGCTCTCATAACTGAACCATTTTTCATGAATCTTTAAGTGGAAAACTGACACGTCTTAATCTAAATGTGTGATTCAGGAGCTGTAGCCCTGGAGATCTCCAAGCACCTCAGGCATTGCAGAAGCCATGAAGAAGCAGCTCTGCTCCGCACATTATTTGTTTGTTGACTTATCTTTATGTCTTGAATACAGGGACACATATGTTGGACAGTGGTTGCTAGAAGTTTGGCTCTGATTACAAGGTGCATTACAAGGGTCATAACATGGTCAGCTAAATGTGACATAAAATCAGTCCTTCAGATGTTACCACTCTATGCCTACAGTTTTAAACTCCTAGTACTCCCATGTTCACCCAAGTCTTTTTCTGGATAAAATAATGCCAATGACTGAAATGGTCTGGGATAGAGAATGTCCATTCAATTCATGCACTTGGATGCTGATGTATTTGCCTGCTCAGACACACAGAGCTGGTTCAAAGGTGAGGGTATGATTTTCAAGTAATCATTTGGGAAGATTTATCTCATATGCTTTGAGCACTTTTGATAATTTTCAAAACAATTATGGATTGTTTTGTGTCATACAACTAATGGTCCCATGATCTTCATACAACTAAGTGGGAGTGTCAATCTGCTTGAGGGTAGGAAGGCTCAGCAGAGGGATTCGGACAGGCTGGAGTGATGGGCTGAGGTCAATGGGATGAGGTTTAACAAAGCCAAGTGCTGGGTCATGCACTTTGGTCACAACAACCTGAGGCTTGGGGAGGAATTATAGAATCATTATTCTATGATTCTATAATTCTATAATTCTATAGCTTTAACTGTGTCAGAGAGGGTGAGAAAATGAATCACTTCAGATATTTACAGTAAAGCACACTGCTTCAATACATTTAATTTTTGGCATAATCCATCATGATTTTTTTTACTGGAAGCCCAAGACTACACAGCAGTAATGACCACTCAGTCACCAGGATCCTATTTATAGCACCAACACAAGAAGCCTCCATTCATTTCAGTCTCAGGCTGATTGTGTTTGGTATCTATTCCATGGGAGAAAGAGCTCCAAATTCACTTTGACTGTGGGTTTGAACCAGGAATGGACACATTCAGTTGCTGCAGGATTTTTGTTGGCATAACTAGTGGCAGTCAGAAAGCCCTCAGTCCTGTTCTTTCCACAGTTCCTTCCCTTCCAAACCTCCTGTGGAGATAAAAGACATTTGCCAGGAGGAGGGAGATGTCTTAGGAGGTCACAGTTTATAAATAAAATTTAACAGGGTAGCTTCCAAGCCTGATATTATTTGGAACTAGCAGTGATTTAAAAAAACTGTGCAAAACTACTCTTTCTGCAAACACCACTGGTCTTCCTTATCAGTGTTTCTTTTGGGAAATGAGCAGCACATTTCAGATCCAAAACAGCTCATAATTGAAGTGTCATCACATCAACTGCTTTAAATTTTAACAGATTGTGTTAATAGTGTTCAGTTGCATAGCATGGACCTGGGTTTCTTAAAAAATGCAGAGGATATAGACTAAAAGAGTTCACATCTACTCTGCAAATACTTTTAATGAAAATATCAACCTTTCTGTTCTTCCCTTTGCATCAAAAATTTAAGGATTCCTACTCCCATGATCTTCTTTTATCTTTCCATAGTAGTAATAACATACTTACTGCTTGAGATGGCTTTTGTAGCTCCAGCTGCACTTCAGCATTTAATCAACTATAAAAGCCATTTATTGCTTCATGGGCTCAATCTCCAGGAACATTATCATTTAACTATATGGTTGCCCAAAGCAACAGAAGGAAAGCTGTCTATATAGTATATACATGCCCCATTCATCTTTTTGTGTAGTTCTAGTATCCCAAAGTAAATTATGGGTATTTTGTATCACTAGCAATGCACCTTTACAAAATCAGTGAAAGGAAATGCACATACGATGCTCACACTAGAACTATTTTTAGGGAAAACCACCAGCTGGTAACTTCATCTCCCACATTATTTAAAAAAAAAAAAAAAATCCCGGATGTTTTATAAGGCATAGAAACCAGAATGACATTAGCCCAGTGTTCACTACTGAGCCAAAAGTTGGGAATACTTCTCTCTCATTTGCATAATTTTGCATTTTTCAAGGCTGAACATCCTGTCCTCTACTATTGGATTTCTCAGTTATTCAGTGTAGCTCTTCAAGTTGGCCTTTGTCTTTGCTATACAGAATAATTAACTATCATCAGCAAGTTTTACCATCATTTTCAAGATGATTCATGACCATGAAAAAGACAAATTCTTTTAAAACTACAAATGAATATCCTCTAACATTAAAATCATTATCCCTATTGTGTTTCCTGACTTTTTAACCAATACAAGCATGTTCTCTCTTATCTTACTCGTATCTTATTCTTCTATAGCCTTGCCTATAGCCACCTCAACTTAAGGCAGATCCTCTGCTTCTGAAACAGTTCCAGCATAACCGCCCCAGGCTCATTCTAAATGAAGATGGCTACAAAAAAAAAAAAAAAAAAAAAAAAATTACCCCAGTAGTCTTACCATCCTTGAATACTCCTTTCACTCTTGATGAAAAAGGCCTCTGGAATACAAAGGCTCTATCTGGTATGCCTTCACCATCTCCATCTTCTCTGAGGATCTTGGAAGTTCATTCTTACTGCATATGCCAAACACCATATGCCCCTGCATGAGACAAGTGCAGCCTTTTCCTCTCTTCCCTGGGTACACTTCTTCCTCATGTATACTATGAGTCCTAAGCCCTTTTATACTAGTGAACCTAACTTGTACTAAATAATTAACTACTTGATCCTTTTGGGACCTCTTGAGTCTTAATGTAAAATTTAATTTCTCTTGAATCTTAAGGAAAGTTTCTCTCTGAAAGAAATCAGAAGGACGTCCTATAGCACTCTTAACTCATTTTTGGCTTAATCAAATCTGATCATATTGCTGTTGGTAACTTTCCAGAAGGTGTTGGGTAAAGCTTTCACTGATCACCCACTGCATATTGATGATCTAAATAACCCCTCTTAATTTTTGACAGAAGAGCAAAGGAGGTCTAAACCATTCACTTGACATGCAACACCTTCATGTCGTATTTGATCTCTTCTCTACCAAATTCTCCTTTTCTTTCTAAAGCTGATTAAATGCAGAGCAGTCTTGAGCCTTTGTGAAAAATCATGAAGATTCTTATAAATTCAGTTCCCTATTTTTATCATTTAGAATTCCATAAATATTAGGATGTGTAACAATATTTTTCAGAATAATCACCCCTCAGATCAAAACAGTCAAAAGAAAAAACACAAACTCAACATATTTCACTTATTGTTACACATAAGCAGTAGTGTGTTTTTGTTGGTTGGTTGGGTTATCTTGCTTGGTTTTGTGTTTGGTTGGTTAGTTAGTTGTTTTGGGGGGAGGGTTTACCGAATTTGTAGAGCATTTCAGTCCTACTCCTTCCATAGCTGAACTAAAACTGATGCATAAACTGAGGGGAATCACTCTGCCTATTGCTGAAATTCACTGTGATTAAAGGCAACAGATGTCAAACCACACAAATCAGCAGCTGAGGACAGGCCAAAAAACCAAAACCAAATAAGAAAGAAGAAAAAAGGAAGCAAAATTTACTTACAGAGGCATCCCAGGACATGGAATGTTTCTACGTCTATATCAGTAAAGTATATGAATTCAATTGACACACTACCCAGCACGTAAATGATATTATATTAATCTGAATTACAAAGTGTGTCTGTGTGCATTAAATTTTTCATCTCCAGAAGAACAGAGATTCTTTCTAAGTAGCTAGAAAAAAAAATTTTTGCAAGCATCAGAGGAAATCGGATTCTCCTTCCTTGTTGCTGTACTCACCCAGTGTCACCCCTCTGTTGAGATGGCTGATCAGGGAGGAGTGAGGTAGGAAAGGCAACACCTCACACATTTCAGCTATGTGCATCCCTCTGATTTGCTCTTGATTGACACAACATCAGATTGGATCCAGTCCCACATGAAAGCTCTGTGCTCTATGTTAATTTACTTCAAAATAAATTCAAAAGCATATGCTTCCTCATCTAAAGCAGGGTGCTCTCTCTGCCAACTGATCACCTCAGATCAACACTATCTTTCTTTCAGGTAAGTTATATAGTTTAGCACACTCCCCCCATGAATAGTTCTTCTTCAAAACTGGAGAAGACTAGACTCAACACACGTAGTATGTAAAGCATGAAACTAGCAAAAAGCCTAGGACATGCACCAGTGTGTTAAGAAGCCACTTATAAGAATGGAGCATAAGAGCCAACAACTACTTCAGTACCAGGTGAAGTCACATTTCCAAGCTGTGAAAGCAAGTTGGGAGATCTTGCTGGGGCCACTCCCCATAAACTTGTAAGTACAGTGTGTTCTACATAACAAGGAATATTATTCCTAGATTTTCAGGCTACTTAATGGGTTAAGCTCATCAGGTCTATGTCCTTTTAGTGTTCTTAACGATCTTTCAGTATACAGCTAGTTAATGAAAAAAACAATAATAATGGACCAGCTTCTATTATAAAGACAATTGGGATTTTTCACAGATTTTATGGACCTAGGTTTGAAATAATAATAATGCAGATTTCTTGCATCAAACATTACAGTCTTTCTTCAGAAAGCTTCCTAGAATAATTTACAGCATGTGAGTTTGATCACTGAATAGGAAGGGATAAAAAATACTAGTAGGTACTCACTAGTCATTCTAACTTTGCTGATCAAAATACACCAAAGTGGGGCAGAAACAGTTGTAGGAGAGAAAAAGCAACTGGAAGAGTTAAACACTTGAAATATTGGTAGGACTGGGCAACTGAAAGACATATGCATCATCAAAGCAATGAACAGAATGGAGCATGAGCAAGGTTAGGGAGTATTCTGGATCTAGGATAAGGAGATTCGAGAGGAAATAGATAAGGGCATGTCGAGAGATAAAAATATGTGCATGAAAGCAGGAAAGATTATGAAGAACACAAAGCTGACTGGGAACAGGAAAAAAATTTAGAGCTGGAATATGAAAATCAAGACTGTGAAATGTTCTAGGGGATTACAGAGCCAAGGGAGGTGCAGTATAATGATAAAATAATGACAGAGAAAGAATGGGAGAAACTGAGACTTTGGGTGCTCAATTTGTGCATGCAATTAATTTGTAATTAATTTCAAGGTAAGCATGCAAGCATTTTGCTGTTTACTTCAGCCCTTGTCCACAGCCAGATATCTTGACTATCTTATGAGGAATAGCAAAGATTTGGTTTAGATTTACAAAACATATTAGCTGAATTAGTTGATATTTAAAGATATCAGATTAACCATGTTAACAACCTATCAGCTCCACTTAAATGTTTGCAAAATCTTAAGGAATGTTGTTAAACACTCAAGAAGTAGCAAAATCTCCAGTAGGCACTAAAGAAGACTATATTCTTATTGCCCACCTTGTTGCACCTATACAAACTATGCCAAGTACAGATTTTGTCTATGATTTCCAATTCCCTTAAAATTCAAATGGAAACAAGAGTAAGTGCAGCTGTCCCTGTTTAAATTACATGTTGGGAACACGCTTCTTACTTGAAGAATCATGGGTTGCTCCTGGCATATAACTCAGTGCAGGTTAACTAGTGAGGTTCATATCTGCATGAGATCAGGTAACGGGATGGATAATAGAAATCCAGGTTAGGTCACTTTCTCTGAGCATTAATAATTTTAAAGACCAGAACTTAAGTGAAGGCATATCTGCATATTTAACTTTTGCACTAGAAATGGTATCATTATATGGTTTTATCACAACAGAGACATGAAGTCAAATTGCACGCCCTACTTTCATTTGAGCAAATTTCTGTGAATATTTTCTTTGTATTTTTTCTCAGCACTTTTATGAATAGAAGGAAACTTGTAGATATCTGTAGATAAAAACTTGTGGATAGATGCCAACATTCTACTATTACAACTGCAGTCAGAATAATTAAAAAAAAAGCTAGCTACTGCAAATGCTTAATAGTAATTTCTCACCCAAACACAAAATGATAAGACTTTTAAAAAGGTGCTTGACTAAATTACAGAATGAAGTAAGTCTAAGTTGGAAAAAAATGATCAAATAGTCTGCATTAGGGCACACACATGCTTTTCACATGAAATTGTCTTTATATTTCTAACCTATTATGCCAAAAATGCCTCCCCCCAAAAAACAAAACAAAACAAAAAAAACCCAAACAAAAAAACCAACAACAAACAAACAAACAAACAAAAAACCCAAACAAACAAAAAAACCCCCACAAAAATAAAGCTATGACAATCCTCTACAACTTCTGAGAAGAAAGACTGTGATGATGTCTTCAAAGAAAGTAAAACTGCATCACAGGAAGAAACTCCAGAACATATGGTCTAATTTAATCTCACTCACAGATGAGAAAATATTTACTTCTATAATTCCCGGTTCTCAATACTTGAGCTGCATTAGGTAGCTCATGCAAATAGATTTAATCATCTTCTATACAAGACAAAGGGAAGCAAATTTAAGGGATAACAAAAAACAGACTTTAAGAATGCATTATTAGTTTTATTGGAGAACATATTTTGATCTCCATTACTTTTCTCTGAGTTTACTGCAAGGACTTTGAGTTCTAGACTTCACTATAAACACATCCAGGCATTTCCACTGCTAATGTTGAAAACTGAAATCTTTACTGAAGACTTCAGTGATTTTTCAGATTGTGAAGATCTATGGGAGACATTGGATGGATAGAGCTGGGCACCACAGGTTGCACTCAGGCTCTTTCCACAGGCCTCCTCAGCTCCCTGTAGAGAAGAGGGGGACGTCAGCTCTATCTCTCAGGGCTGAAAGCCCTCTATCTAGTTACCGAGATTTATGAAGCTATTTCTTGTCAACTCAAGCCACCACACACATGTTTATAGCCAACTGTGAACAGGAGGTTTCACTAAGGTTTAAACTAACATACTGGATCTTCCTTTAGCCATGAAAGCAGATCAGCCAATGTGTCTCCCTACTTATTTCCAAATGACAAGAAGAGTACATGCAGTAACCATGTCTCAGATTAGGGGATCTCAAATGAGGGACAAGCTATCTTGATCATTTGTCATTTGATGAACATATCCTTGTTATATGTATACAGAGCCTCAAATAACAGATTCTTCTCACCTGATCCCCTGAACAATAATATTTTAGCCTTTTTGCCATTCTGTTCCTTTATAAAATGAGAAGTACCTTCTCTCAAGGGGATTAGAGCTGACACTCACTAAAATGGCTGTTATGATGAGTAGGATAGTTCTGCCTAGGAATAATGAAAAATAAGTTGTACATGACATTTTCAACCTTCTTCAAACTTCCTGCAATTAAACACATTAACATTTTAAATTCTAATATTTTAACAGCTGCATAGGGATCTCCTTCACAATGTGAGAATATCCTGGTGCTCTGCAAGCAGTAAGTGCCAATATTTGCTATGTTCCTATCCACAATCTCCAGGACCTTCTGAATTGGTTCAAAAGGTACACTTAAAATTAATTCCACATCTGTTTCCTCTGGGTTTGCAGCCTTTCCCCACCCACTCAAAATGGTTCTGCCACCCAGACATTACACACTATTTTCAGGCACCAGAGTAGTCACAAGCATTTCCATTGCCTCCTTCTAGTGCAAAAGGCAGAGAATTGGCACTGTGCAGTGTAGCTTCATGACCTTTATTCCTCATCTAGACCCTGAGAATAAGTTCTGGATTCTTTTTTTCATTGTTGTTGATCCAAAACATTTGAAATGTATGTACTTAAGCCTGGTTGAGAAGAAGATTTCATCTGACAGAGATTTGAATGAAATACAGCATAGCTCCTTTAACACTAAATACAGCTTATGCCACAGTAATCCTCTAAATTCAATGAGCTTGAGATGAGTTTGGCTCTCCGAATATCTCAGCACCAACAGCTGCTGCAGTGCACCTGCTACGTCCAATGTGCTGAATTTGCCTGCATAAGGAGGCATATCACCTCTGTAGGAAAGGTGTAGGCATAGGATTCAAGATGTGTGGTTTTAGAGTCCATATTTAGGCTCCTAAAACTTATTATAATCTATAGATAAACACATACATAATATTTTCACATGTTCTGAAAGTATTCCCTTCCAAATGGCTTTCTGGTGGGAAAAAATCCCCAACAAAACCCCACCAGATAAACAAGCAAACAAAATCCATGCAAAAAAGGGCAGTATGATTGCAGGGAGAATGAGATGAAATAAAGACAGCAAAGCATCTGAGATCCACTGCTCTCTGCAAGACTGCAAAAAGACACCTCGAGCTATTTTAGATGGTTCTTGGGCACCTGGCCACCAAGCTGCCCATCCAGAATGGCACAAGTCTCCATTAGCTACTGTGCCATGTCAATGTACCCTTTGCAGATGCCTCAGATATCCCAGGACATCTAGAATGGCATTGCTTGTCCACTTTCATGCAATAGACTCCTGATCCAGATGTCACCTTGTGGCTATTTACTGATGTCTTAGTTTGCATTATTATACAGGTTGGTTTAACTCCTGTCCCCAAATATCAATCTGTCTCAACGTAAGCTACTTCTCTGTGTCATCATTTGCTTCAAAGAAATAGCGTAAACGCCTTTCATAATTGCAGCAATCTGTCTCAGCTCTGCAACAGAAGAAATAACCAGCATCTTAGTGCATGTCTACTTCTGAAAAGCAGCAGCACTGAGACAGGCATATTTATAAAACAGAACAGAACTATTGCAGTAGAGGGAAAGAAAAGACCACATATAGTATGCAAGACAATACAATAAGACATGCTTTGTGTAGGTTATTTATTCCCACTCAGCTTATTCCAATTCTCTTCTTATAGTATTCCTATGTGTGTAAACACCCTGAAAACCTAAATCAAAAAAAAAATGTGAACAAATCCATACAGGAAAAAATCCTAAGATTTTATTGGGTCCAATGCCCATATGAATATGAAACACTTCTCAGAAGAAAGCAGACTGATTTAAGAAAAGTATTAAGTAAAGAAGGGAAGAGATCAATGAGAGCAACAACTCTGATAGGGAAGTATTATGATTTCCTAACTGGTCAAAAACGTATCAGAACAATAAAATGGAAGACTATGGTTAATTTGATAAATGCATCGTCAAGTTACTACTCCACAGGGATCTACCTTAGTGTTAAATTCCACTGCAGTTCTAGATTGTATTTCTGCTGCTTGAGAAGAAAGGCAGACTAAGCTCACACAATACTTTATCTGCACTGCAACTCGCTCCCAGTTAAGCCCCTTGTTATGCTCAAATGAGCAACGGACAGGTTATCACTGCTCTCCGACAACACTTCCCCAGCCTGATCTAATAATTAAAAATAAATCCAACTGTACCATGACAGTATTTACACAATATTAATGACCAGGAAAATTTTGATGATCATCTTCTTTCCTTTTAATATTACATTTTTAAATGCATGCTTTGACTTTTGTTGAATCCTGTCAAGAAGGATTCAAGGAGGAAAAAAAGCATAATTAAGACATGGCAGGAAACACCTACCAGCAGAACCATCTAGGATACAGTTCTGGCAAATCAGTGGTATAAAGGTATATTTAAGGCCAAGAAAACACAGCTGTCTCCAAGTTTGTAAGCACTAAACTTGGACAGGGCTTAGCTTTTTCTTCTTGTGTCCTCAGGGTATACTCTCTCTTCTGAACTTTCCTATCACATTCATTTTCACCAGTCTTTGACTTCCTATCAATGCCTGAGATCCATCACCTACAAAGTAGGACTCCTAAAGCCTAGAGGAAGATTTAATGGTACTTATGCGGCATTAAACAAGGTGGTTAAAAAAAAAAAAAAAAGGTTTGATCTGAGATTGAAGCAATGCTTATTTCATTACTGTCTCTTCTCCTGTGGTTGAACAGCCTTAGCTGTTTCTTGATCAAGCTCGTTTTCCTCCTGTTCATCACAAAGGTCAAAGCAATTTTTTAGAGGGACTCTACAGGTCACATGAAAAATAGCATTCATTCAAAACATAGCTCATAAGAAGTTATCTTTTCCTAAGACCTCCAAGTTTCTTTCTTCTAAGACCCTTTATCTTCAATACAGTTTTATTCTGCATAGTAAAAATAAGCACACAGAAAGGTTTGAGTTATTTTTTTTAATACAGTGTTTCACTTCAGAATTATTTCCTTTAGGCATATTTCAGGTGTTCTAATTCAATAAAATTGAGCTATTTTCAGAAAAACTAACACAGAGAACTGTGGATAGCTAAAATTTAAACATCACTTTCAACACAAACAAAAACGCTAATATTAGCAAACCTAACCCACTCATTTTTTGACTTGCCTTCTGTTTTCAAATTAAAAACATAACAATGCATAACTTGAATTTTGCTATCCTGCTCATGTTTAAAGTAGTTTTCCTTTTACAGCTTATATTGTTCAGCTGCTTCTCTCCCTACTACCTAATTTCTTTACTCTTCTATCTCAGGACTGGAACTAATAAAATCAGGTTGACCTGGCTGCAGATTTGCCTTCTCTTATCATTCCTCTGTAGAAACCTGGCACAGCATTGCATGCACTCCAGAGGGTCACTCACTCTCTCCTGCCTTCCATTCCCCTAGGAAGGTACTTCTGTGGCTCTATAGATCAAGAAGAAACCTTCCATTCAGCCCAGGTCATACTTGGTTTCTGCAGTAAAGTTCTGGTAACAGGAAAGCTACAGGGGTGACATCAGTGAGAAGCTGCTAGAAGCTCCCCTATATCTGATGAAGCCAATAGCCAGCTCCAAGACAGACCCCACCGCTAGCCAAGGGTGAGCCCATCAGCAACACTGGTAGTGCATCTGGGATAACAACTATCCCAGAGGAAAAAAAACATGTGCAACCTGGTAACGTCAGCTGAAGAGAGGAATGAGATTACATAGGGAAAGCAATTTTGCAGACACAAAGCTCAGTGAAGAAGTGAGGAGGTGCTCCAGACACCAAAGCAGAGATTCCCCTACAGCCCATGGTGAAGAGCATGGTGAGGCAGGCTGTCCCCCTGCAATCCATGGAGGTTAATGGTGGAGCAGATATCCAACTACAGCCCATGAAGGACCCTACACCAGAGCAAGCTGATGCCCAAAGGAGGCTGTGACCCCATGACAGCCCACTCTGAAGCATGTTTGCTGGATGTATTTGTGACACCATGGAGGACCCAAACTAGAGCAGTCTGTTTCTGAAGAACTGCACCCTGTAGAAGGTAGCCATACTGAGGCAGTTCATGAAGAACTGAAGCCTGTAGGAATGACTTATGTTGAAGAAGTGCATGGAGGACTGTCTCCATTTAGAGGGACCTCATGCTGAAGCAGGGGAAGAGTGTGAAGAGCCCTCCCCATGAGGTGGAAGGAGAGGCAGGGACAATGTGTGATGAACTGGCCACAACCCCATTCCCTGTCCCTCTGTGCCACTCAGGGGTAGGAGGTAGAGAAGATAGGGAGTGAACTTGAGCCCATGAAGAAGGGAGAGATGGGAAGAAGGTGTTTTGAAGATTTTGTTTTCTTTCTCATTAAACCACTCTGATGTGATTGGTAATAAATTAAACCAATTTCCCCAAGTTGGGTTTGCTTTGCCCTTGACAGTAATTGGTGAGTAATCTCTTCCTGTCCTTACCTTGATGCATAAGCCTTTTGTTATATTTTCTCTCCCTTGTCCAGATGAGAAGGGAAGTGAGAGAGCAATTTTTGTGGGCACCTGGTATTCAGACAGAGTCAACCCACCACTCAGGTAAATTGTCAAAAATGGACTGCTGTGATCAGCATTACTCAATATCTGATACAGTACAGCAACTACTTAAAGTCTCAAAAGAGTAGCTTTGCCTCCCTACCAAATAAACATGCACCTTAAGGGCCAGGCTCTGACTTCCAACTTAATGACTTGAAAAGCTTCAACATTAAGAAATCTCAAGATAGAGAGCAGCCCTTAGGAAAGCTCTGTTTTGAAAAACTGGCATCTATTTCAAAACTGCAACTCTGAATTGTTGTAGCAGTCTCTCTCCTGCCTGGCAGAAAGTATGACTAATGTATGTCCATGCATCAAGAGACTGGACAGAGTCCCCATGGCAGCAATAAACAGAATGATACGGGGGAACCCAAAACCACCAAAAGCCAGGATAGTTTAGTCTAAAAATGAAATGATTAATGAAGAAATAGAACATGAAAACAGTCTTCAAAGTTCTCAGAAGGCTGGTGCCAAGACTAAGAAAGTAATGTTTGCTAGAGATTATTAGCAAATGATAGACCCAACATATAAGAATGATTAATAAAAGATTACTAAAGAGCTCACTTGAAAATCTTCCCTGACACAAGCCAGACAACATGGTGTAGCTATTTCTGAATTGGTTTTGTTCCTTTCTGACAGACACTCTTTGAATGTTCAACACAGCTTCAGGGCTTTTTGGGTTTGGTTTGTTTGTTGATTTTTTTTTTTTTTTTTTTGGGGGGTGGGGTTTTTTTGCTTGTTTCTTTGTTTGTTTGGTTTGGGGTTTGCTTTGTTGGGTTTTGTTTCTTTTTTTTAATTATTATTACTTTTGGTATTGTTTCTTAACTACGAAAGCTCTTGCACAACTGAGGCTGTAAGAGCAATGTAAGAACTCCACACACTGACTTACAGGAATGTCCAGTTAAGACTACCAAAAATTCAATCATTACTTTTCCACAGTTCAGTAGAAGCTGGATTTTATTTCTTAGTCAAAATGTCACAATATTTATAAAACAGAGTAAGAAAAAGTGTGCCCACTTTCTTTACATCTTTGACAGATTTCTAACATGATTCACAGTTTATTTGTGCTCAGGACCTTCAAATGACATTTGAGCTCCGAAAAATTTATGTTGTAAGGAAGATTATCAAACAGAATATCTAAAGGGAATTCATATAGTATTGTAGACATTAGAAAAAAATCTTTATGCAAGTGAGAAAGCAGGATAAGGGGATCATATTTTAAACAGACACTGTACCACATTTTGTTAAATAAATATATTAATTTGTTGAGACTATTAGGGAAAATAATAAAATTAATTTAAAACAAGTGTGAATTTTTATATTTAAATAAACATTTTATGCTCTTCCTGGATTTGCATAAACGTTGATTGTTTTCAGCAGGTTATGATAAGAAGATCTGGGTGGGAAATAACAGAATGGTTGAGGTTCGCAAGGACCTCCATATATTCTCCCATCGAATCATCCTGTTTAAAGCAGTATCTCCTAGAGCAGGTTGCTCTGAGGCATGTTCAGCTTTTGAGTATCTCCAAGAACGATGATTCCATAAGCTCTCTGAGCTACCCATGTCAAGTGTTCATCTACCCCACAGTTTAAATAACAACAACAAAAGGATGTTTCTTATGTATGAATGGGTTTTCTTACATTTTAATTTTGTGGTTCTTGCCTTTTGCTCTGTCAACAAGCAGCCTGATGCTACCTTCTTTACCCCCATCTCAGATATTTATACACATAGGTAACATCTTCTTGATCCCCCTCTCCCTGTGAATTTCACTGCGAAGAGGATATAAGTTCCTGCTTTCAAGAGGGATGCTATGGAAGTCAATTCTAGTCAATGCATGAGGTCAGGGCCAGCACTTGGCATATTCCATTTAAGCTAAAGAATCCAAGTATGAGTGGTACACTACAGGAAAAACAAAGTCTTTTCTGGGTCCCAGAATATGAGAAAAGTACATCTGGTATAAACCTGCATTTCATTCAGGCTGACAGGCATAGTTACAAATCAGAAATTGTACAAGCTGGTAATCAGAGGTAGCTGAACATGATACATTCCAAAAGTGCTGTAGATGAGCACACAGGAAATCCAGTAAGGACACTCCTGCTAATCTCAAATGCTAGTCTTAGTGAAACTAGAGACAAAATTCCCACTAACATCACCTGGGATAAAAACTTGGACATAAGCCAGGCATCCAGGAATAAGCATTAATGAACAGTATGAGGTAATGTTCAGATGTTGTAAGAATCTGGAATTCAAAGTAAAGTCCTGCTGTTCTTACATCTCTTCCAAAGGCGTCAGCACCACTGTATGCACTAGAAAGCGGACTAGTATCCATCTTTCTTTATCGTTGGGATGTTTATGGATTTTCTCTCCAAATACCACAAAGTCTGCCTTCCTTCCTTCACTTTGCAAAAGACTCCTCATCTCTGCCAGCAGCGTGATACAGACACAGCCTCCTGCAGTATCTGTATGTGAGGGAGCAGGATTTCCTTTTGAAGAGCAAGGAAAGTGGTGAATTTCAGTTTTAATGTCTGCTAGATCTGTCTAGGGTACACACCCAGTCTGCTCTTTCAGGACAATGGATTCACGATGAATAGGTTTCCCAAGGTTTAATAAAAGTCCTGTTTCTAATATTCTAAATTACCTGAAGGCACTGAGATGGATAAACTGAGTTTAGGTTGTGATTATGAAACTTTCTCTTGATTTGCTAACATCTTTTGCCTGTGGTCAAGTTGTTAATTCTGATCATCCTGTCTCATAAATTAAAGCTACCCCAAAAAACCTGTCATTATACTTGGAGTCAGAAAACTGAAGAGCACTCCTGAAATACTTTCATGATGTTATTTCAAAGCTATTATCAAAGACAAACCACATACTGCAGGTTACCTGCTGAAGGTTTTAAAACTGAAGCTCTTTGCTGCCCTCTGTAGATACAAACAAAAACTGAAAATTCAGGCTACTGAAAATTGAATTGCATTTTTACATCCTGACTTACTACAGGGTGAACCGTTTACAGTATATTAAATAGGCTAAAGCACTAGATCTCACTCTCCCCTCCCCAAATGACACATTTACCTAGGTCTGGTTGTTTAAGACTGATAACTGAGGCCAGACAGAAGAGAAATGTATGTGTGCAATGAGCACACAAGTGAAAATCCATGAACAAATGAAAACCTGAGACCTTCTCTCTTAGTTTTGTTCTAGTGCTCTCAGCATTTCAGTATAAAAATGTGTACTTTGGGAAAGGCAAAGGAAAAAGAAGAGTTTACATGAAATAAAGGATCGTTCTTTTCCTGAAAATACTCCTCTCCATACATATCCTTCTCCTTTTTACTTTAATCCTAGTGCTGATGGTGACTCTCTTCATTGCCTTGGGCAAATAAAAGACTTATTATATCATTGGGGTGTTGTGGAATTATTATTTGTAAGGCACTCTGAAGCTGGAAGTGCTAAGTATTATTACAGATGAAAAGCCTGTTAAAGCAAATATGCAAAAAATACTCTTATCTTAAAACTTAACACAGAAGTCTGAAATCCTGTAGGAATAAGCACTTTACAGCCAGCCTTTCATTGCAACTGTTCTAGCTTTTGTGAAAACTGCCAGGGAAACGGCCACTTCTCCAAAATTCAAACTAGATGCAAATAACTATTGAAGGGATCAGAGTGACTTAAAACACTTTTTTCTTCCTCTCTCCTAAATCACACATAGTTTCTGAACAGAAAAAAAAAAGCTCTCATACTTCTAAGTACACCTGCCATAGCAAATACTGTCAGAGTAAGTACTAGTGAATATTTAACTGCATCACGGAGAATTTACATGTAGAAATACTAAACAAGTGGACATAGAAGGCGTATGTCAACTTTCTGCCAGACTGTTTGCTAGACCATATTTTCTGCAAGGTGAGAACCATTACTACCTGAGGGATAGCACATGATCTGGTTTTTGCTCCCAACTCAGGTGCAATTATCCCTGGCAGCCTTGGCTGTCTTACCTCAGGATCTGTAATTCCACCTCCCACTGCTAATGTGAGACGAGGATAGCAGAACATTTCTAGAGATGCAACACATTGTACAGCAGAACAACAGGGTGCACCTCTTTACACCAGATGATAGTGGTGGGGGTGAGGACAACCTCCCAACTGGCATAAATGCACTACTTTGCTGTGCTTAAAAGTAAAGTACTGATGTTAACTTGTAGATTCTGTGATTTAATTCATAGCGTATTTTCTTCTTTATAGAATCATAGAATGGTAGGGGTTGGAAAGGAGCTCTGGAGATCAAGTCCAACCCCCCTAGAAGTGCAGGAACACCCAGGGCAGGCCACACAGGAAGAGATCCAGGTGGGTCTTGAAAGTCTCTAGAGAAGAAGACTACACAACCTCTTTGGGCAGCCTGTTGCAAGCTCTGTCACTCTCGCAGTGAAGATGTTTCTCCTCATGTTGAGGTAGAACTTCCTGTGTTTCACCTTGCAACCATTACCTCTTGTCCTATATCAGGGCACCACTGAAAAGAGACTGTCCCCTTCTATTTGACACCCACCCTGCAGATATTTGTAAACATTAATAAGATCCCCAATAATTAATATTGACATTAATAATATCCTTTTGCTGAATGGTTGCTCAGTTTTGAGTAATTTGCAAACAGCTTTAGCTGGTTGCACTGTAGATGAGAATAAATTCTCTCAGTGGTCAGTTTTGACTTAATGCATGGCAGCACTTCCACAGTGCAGACACAAATATCCTATAGCACTACTGGAGTTTCCCAAGTGAGAAATCCCAGAAATACTGAATGTCTGCTATTTGCACATGAAGTCCTCAAATAAATATTTTCTTTCTGTTTCTAAGGCAAAAAAAGAGGAGTATTAGTATTTCAATTAACATTTGTTTCTCTGCTCCTGTCTTAACTGAAGCAGTGTAGCACCTGAAACTTGAACACACGTAGCCTGGTGTTATAGCAAAGAACTTCACTGGGAAAAGTGATCAAGAACTCACTATAGTACTGAACTGCTCAAGTTTGGGGTTTTTTTGTGATTCTACTGCAGACGTAACAAAAATGAATTACAGCACCAACACACACAGAGATGTTTTATCTCTAAGGGGTGAAATAAGGACAATAAGCACCTATACAGAATAAGCTTCTATTGCGTTGCAACAGAGTGAATTTTCTACTTAGAGAAGATGTATTAATTGTTAATAGACAGCAGCTATTGCAATAAAATCCTAACTTTTCCTAAACTTTCATCCCTATCTTGGAAAAATTTAGGGCATACACTGACTCAGTAGAGGACCTACAATCCCTGAGCATATGAGAAAGCAGGAAGGTAATTTTCCATTAACATAACATTTCAACATTGCCATAGGAGTGAAGATTTTATTTGAAAATATAAGACAAGCCTTTCTGAAGTTGTATTTTTCAATCATATTCAGAAGAATTTTTATGTTCTATAATGCAGATGAATTGTTGTTATAAAATAGCCTGATACAACTATTATTTTTGTCATAATAAAACCCTTCAGCTTTACTTAAAGCTCATTTGATTTATTTTTTCTTCCAAGGCAAAATATTTCAACCTCAACAAGCAAGGATGCATTATTTCCCCTTTAAAACTCAATTATATTCATAGAAAATACTTCATTAGTTCAAAACAGAACTTTACAGTACAGAATATCTCCAACAGAACTTCGGGTCAGGTACAACAATAATTGAAAAAATGAAAATGAGGCACAATAAAACAACAGCAAATTGCTTATAACAGCGAAAGCTGATGCTGACAGACCTGTCCACCTTTATCACCTTAACACAGCTAAGAAGAAAGCAGCTATTACTTTATTTTGTTTTAAAATAAGCAAAGACTTTTAGAGAGTAGTTAATCCAAGATGGTCACACTCTTGCATGAGTCAGCAGCACAGTTTATCTGCTTTTGTCTAAAGACAACCTCCTGCAGTCACAATTTTTTTTTCCCCCCTTTTTTACCAAGACTGTAGAAGAATATGTTCTTCAAGCAGAAAGTTATTTTTCAACAGAAGAAAGTGTGGAAGAGAAAAACATGACTAGAAGAAATGCTTAAATAGAAATTCAGTATTATAGCCAGTATTCCTCCCAGCCATGGAAGATGTAGAGTAGGGTTAATGGTTGAACTTGATGATCTTGAAGGTCTTTTCCAACCTAGATGATTCTATACCCAAATATGTGATTTTCCATCAGCTTTTAGTTTAGTTTAACACATCTATATTCTTCTGGATTTCCAACTTTTACAAGGTATTGACAAGTCTGATTACCAACAGTCAAAATTATGACTGTTTTGGATAACATTACATATTGTGTGATTCACACAATCTCAAAAATTACAGTTAAACTGATTCACCTACCTAAAGTCAATAGTATAGTTTGGAAACCAAAATCCAAACTTGAGATCTCTCAGTTTTGTATTAACAGTGGTAAGAATACAAAAGTACACAAGACTGTAATAGGCAGTTAGCTGTTTGTTTTCAGTATTCAAGCTCTTTGTATTTTTAGTATATAAGAAGACTGGCAGAGCACCTGCCTCAGCCTTACTGCCACCTCTGCTGCCATTTAATAGGGACATAAGATAAGTCTTTTCTTCCCCTTTGCCCACACAGATGGCTACATTTCCTGGTCTGGCAAGCCAAATAAAATCCCCACATAAATGATTATTTTGCCAGTGATTGGTAAAAAGGTTTGTCCTATTTTTATATCTCACACATTAAAACTCTCCCACTTACACTGCTTGATTCCACATACATGAAGAAGGTAAAGCATCCTGTGGTCAACAGACATAAGTAAGTGTTCTCAGGGAGTCTAATTCATGTGACATTGAAACAGCCTGTGTCTCTAGTGTCTCTTATTTAAGGCTCCAAACATTGCTAACACAGTAAAGTTTCAGTCACAGGAAACTTTAAGTTTTTCTAATATAGAGCATATCATCAGGATAAATATTATCAATCAACTATTTCACTTGCACAAGTTTAGTCTGGTAGCACTGACAAAACAGACTGACTTTGACATGCTCTTACTGAGTCAGCTGGATGTTCTGACAACAGCAATTTTAATGATAATTAACTGCTTTCTCTATGTGACACCCACTGTCCTCCAGTCATCACTTAATAACCCATGATCAGATAAAGAAGAAAGACGAAGGAACTGTCTGAATGTAGGGCATGTGCAGTCTGAAGGTGGTGAGAACAAATGGCTATTAAATCTATTTCTGGAACAATAGTGCTTTTTCAGGAAAACATCAGATTCTTGTAGCCTTCTGCATAGCACTGGGAAAACAGCCCCTACAGCCACAAAGTACAATCACACAGAGCACTAAAACTTCTCCTAGAGCACATGTACCCTCAGTGCAACAGGCAATGCTGTGGCAGGAAACCTCTTTGATTACATCTGAAGAAGAAAATGTGGAGCTACATGTCTCTTACCACATAGATGTTAGCATTGTTTAGTGCTTTGCTGAATGATGGCAATGACCTTGGAAAAAGGTGACTTTTATTACTTGAAACTTGGATTTTTATTCAATTTCTGAGGGACAAAATTTCTAAATTCTTAACCTCGTGCAAGTCTCCTGCTACGATACGTGCTCTTAAACTTAATCCAGTGCACAAGACTGAATCCTGCAGAATTAAGCAGACTTTTCCTCAGACTGCTTTACTTTGAACCACATTGCTCCTGGCAGTTGTACAGGCAAACACAAAGAGCTTTCTGCCTCCTCTCACCAGTGGGCTAATTACTCACTGTGCATAGCATAGGGCTCAATCCTCTTTACAAACCTATCTCGAGTAGAGTAGTTACACAATCCCTCTATTATAAATATTTTAAGAGGATAAATTTACACATTAAATGTATAAAAGATACCTTCTAAAAGACATTTTTCTTAAGAAACATTCTTGCTGCCAGAGAAGGACAATAGCTGTAGTGCTAATTAACACAATTCACTAACTGCTGTCTACAAGACTAAAATATCAAACACTCCTGCCAGAGACTCAATGCACAATAGTTTTTCTAAACTTCTGGAATACCACCAAACAAGAATGTAAGCTTGAAGAAAAACTGCAATTGGAGCTTACACAACATCATCTTAACATCATAGTGCTTTATGATGCCTCGTCCTCATTGCCTTTCCACAACAAAACCACTGTAAGGTACGGGTAGAGCCTTTTAAAAAACATATCTCCCTGTGTGCAAACTGACCTGTACCAGCTTATCTGATACTTTTCAGTACTGGGTTTGATCTTACTTTGAAACCAATAGAGGAGTACTTATATGATTGTTAAGAAACTGTATACTCACAGGGACACACAGAGAAATATAATTTGCAAAATTCTTATGGGAATCAGATAAACCAGTCTGAGCTGAGAATACAATCTTTCAGACTTTCACTTTCTATTAATTTCAAGCTTTTCAAGGTTGATTGATCACTCAAATGAGAAAAGGACATGGAAGAGTGTTTTTTCTTGCTTTAATTTTATAATGTTTCCAGGGGAAAATATTCAATTTTCCTGCAATTTTTAAAAATAATTTTCTTTTAGAAAATCCTAATAATTACAATAATATAAAGTTCCCTTTGGAAAAAACAAAATAAACCAAACAACCTCTGAATATATGGTGTTTAGATCCTTAGCATATGCCTAGCAAAGCCATGGCATTATGAGGTTAAGATTAAACAGGACACTTTGGAACTAACTTACCATAGTGATAAAATATGGCTAGCTGTATCTGCAATGATTTGGTGAATAAAGATCACTCACTGTTAATTCAAAGTTTAATAGACCACTTGAAATATATGGAAATTTTAATCATCAGATACTGGTTAGTCAAGGATGCAGCCTATTAAAAAAGAATGCCATTTACCCCTCCAGTGGCACTTCCCCAATCGCTCTAACTTATCCACACCAGACTGTGCTTGCAGAGGCTGTTACACTATAGCCTTCCACAACCTGGAGTTATCTCAAATTTATTTCCAGAAAGCTCCAGAAAGGCAGACTTTACACAGTGTCTGCAGAAATTACTGGAGATGTAGCTACCACTCTTCAGCAGGGAGTAGGCTTTCCAAAGCAGAGGCTGCCAACTCAACACACAGTGTCAGTACTACTTAAATTTTTACTCCTGATGCTCATGTCAATCTGGATCTAAGTTCTGTGTCTCTTTCAGCATTGTTCTCTGCCTTGTTCAAAGTCCCTACTCTTCCTGCATGACTCCACTTTTTGCATGAATGTTTTGTTTGCTAGACCCTTGGTTCTAGCTCACCTCACCTTCAGCAAATCTTTCTGACCCCTGCTACCTCATTATCCTGGGTATGGACATGCCCAAAGCCTAAACCTTAGGCTTGACTGTAAATAGCCCAGTGTGGTGGTTTGGGTTGGGATAGCGTTAATTTTCTTCACAGTAGCTGGTATGGGGCTATGTTTTGAATTTGTGCTGGAAACACTGTTAGTAATTCAGGGATGTTTTAGCAATTGCTGAGTAGTGCTTCCACAGAGTCAAGGCCTTTTCTGCTTCTCACACCCCTAGCAAGTAGGCTGGGGGTGCACAAGAAGTTGGGAGGGAACGCAGCTGGGACAGCTGACCCTAACTGACCAAAGCAATATTCCATACTATATGGCATTGTGTTCAGCATACAAAATGGGAAAAATAAGGAAGGGGGGAGACACATTTGGAGTTACAGGATTTGTCTTCCCAAGGAACCACTACCCGTGATGGAGCCCAGCTTTCCCGGAGATGGCTGAACACCTGCCTGTCGATGGGAAGTAGTGAATGAATTCCTTGGTTTGCTTTTTTTTGCGTGCACAGCTTTTGCTTTACCTATTAAACTGCCTTTATCTCAGCCTACAATTTTTCTCACTTTATTCTCCCTATATCTCCCTATATGGGGAGATCCCCCATCCCATGGAGGAGAGTGAGCAAGTAGCTGACTGGGACTTAGCTGCTGGCTGGGGTTAAACCATGACAGCCAATCATTAGAGTTTCACTGGCTAAGAGTACTTGGCTATAAAAATGTTCAGTATATAGCAAGAGCACTAATAATTGTGGTCTATAAAGAATTTTGATACAGTTAAATCCTGCTTGTGTGATGGAATATTTCTGACTTACTAAGCATTAGTGAAGTTATGATCACTAGGAGAGCCAAGATGTATGAAACATTTCTCTAGAAAAAGACTTTGTCGAAGAAGTGCTGGCTTTAAAGGGAAGAAGTCCTGGCTTTAAAGGAACTGACCTTTAAAATGTTTCTTCTCAACAGAAGTTTCAGTAGGGAACAGCCAGAACAGCAGTTTCCTCTCTATTCATCAAAAAGATGGTCCTGGATGTTTTAAGACTACATGACAATAAGGTGGTTTTAGATCTGAAGGAATCCCAATGGTTTAGAAACTTCCTGGTCTTTCTCTGGCAGCTATAAAATAGAATAAGAAAGATGATCTCCTTTTTGTGCATGTGTCATGTATCTCACCCAGAGGGATGTAGCATTCCCTAAGCATTTCCTAAGCTTCATTATACATCCTCTCAGTGTTATTTCCTATGTTTCCCCGGAGAGAATTAAAGAAGAAAATCCCACACTGTTTTGGACCTGATTCTTTAAAATTTTGAACCTAATGTAGCCATTGAAGCCTGCTTCTTACATCTGCTCCCACTGGCATGAGTGATTATAGAAGGTTTGCATGGTGAATCATCATGATCTTACAGCCTGCGCCTGTAACCCATATGCACGCTGCCATGACATAAAATCTATTTCTTAGACATTTATTTCCTTGAACTGTCTTCTCAAGCCAGTGAAGTCATTAAGATCTGTAATTCCAGTGCAGTAATCTAACCAGCAAAATCCTACTGATGCTTAAAAAAATTAATTTTTAAAGTAACTATTCCTTTTAAAAGTACAAACTGAAGCTTCATCTAAAAAGACCACACTGACCATCACTTTACTTATTGCACGTGTTAACAGGTCTGTGTTAATTGTTACAGAGCTAACCATAGGCCCTCTCCCTGATAAAACAAACTTGGAAAATAAATTTCCATTAAAGATTCCACTTCTCAAAGACCAAAAGGCATCAACATATTGCTCTTAAAAAAATGTGGTTTGGGGGGTCAGTATGTGCTAGAGCTCCTTAATAATTGCATTTTCAAGTGCAGGTGACTTGAGGCTAAGAATTGTTCCAAGACATTAGTATTATTACAAACACAAAACCAAATTATCCACCTGTGTACAAATATCAGAAAGACAGTGTGAGGTATCAGGAATGGATTTCAAAACTGAATAGGGCAAAGGCTCAGAAAATAACATTATGGCACTGATTTCTATAAGGGAATCAATAGAATATTTTGCACGGTGAAGTATCTTCTCCAATTTAAATTTTATGTTGTGGCTTCAAAACTAATTAGACTATGTTACAGTCTGATGATTTGCTAAATTATCCTTTCTAAAACAAAAGTAGTTTTTGACTAACAGAGGCAAAGAAAAACTGCAACTACAGCATTTATTTTCATTTTTATAGTCTAGTATGTCTAGGGCTGCACCTCAGTAAAACCATTTAAGCATATTTGTAAATTCATAGACATGTGAAACCCCTATCAAATCTCTATTTCAACATAATGGCTTTACCATTGATTTACTTGAGATCGGAAAGTAACTTAATGAAAGTACTCATGTGTGACAAAGTTTTTGTCACTGCTACAAAACTCCCTAAGTTAAAACATACAAATACCTAATTCCCAGGGGAAGAAAACAGCAATGCCAGAACATCAGCATACAGTGGAAATAAGCCAATAGAGGTCAGCAGTACATAACAAAAGGATCTCTTTAACAGCAGCCATGTCAGCTACATTTACCTACAGTCATAAAAAATTCTTAATTGATACTTGGTGAAAAATTGTCTGCCAAAAATGGAGCATTTCTTCATAATGGAAAGTATTTTCAGATTTTGAAAAAGATCAGTATTTCATGTGCTACACATAGTACAACTTAAAAGTTTTAGTAAGGTCTTGTACTGTGCCATTCTTCGATGTTGGCCATGTAAGGGTTACATTTCTAGTTACCTTTCTGAGAATTTCACTTAGACTGGAATAAACAGATAGTAACATCCCAGACTTTCATTTCCTTTACTTTAGCAAATAGTGGGTTTCAAACAGAGAAATTTGGATTTTATTTCTTCTGCAAAGGTATGTATTTAACTCTATTTCTAATTATACCAGCATCATAAATTAGATTATTTTTTTCATTAAAATTCAACATACATTTCTTCTTCATCTTGATTTTCAGCAGGTGTGACTCCTTTCAGATAAGGTTCCTAGATACACACCTGAGCTCTAACTTAGCAGGTTTAGAGATTTCTTTTTATATGTTTAAATATCTTTGAGGAAAAATATAATTTTGAAATAAATGGGAGATTATTATGAAAAACAAGCATTCTCCTATAATTCAACTGTAATGTCTATGTCCTATAAAGAACAAAATTTGGATAGACAAATCCCTTTTAATGGATATCTACTTGAGAAATATTACATTCTAGTTGTCCAAACAAGTGGCCACCTGCAGTCTGGCAATCATGGATTACAGTTAACTAAAAGGACTATTAAGTTTGGAAAGTAACAAAGGCAGCATGAAAAGAAACAGCTTAAAACAAAACCTTTGAAAAAGATGCAGAACTAAGTACTTTTTTTCAGCGGGCAAGACTGTTAAAAGCTAATTTGCCACCTGCTGTCATAGAACAAGTCTTGATCATGTTAGTAATGAAGTAGTCAGACATTTGACTGTACAAGTTGGAGCGTATTTTAACTTGATGAGGGACAGGACTACACAATGAAGCAACTGCAGAAGGAAAGCTTACTGATTCCTGATATACTAAATACACATTGCTTGTACCCATTCCTGTTCTGGAAATAAACCAGGACGTGTTCATTTAAAAAGCAGGATCCAAGACATACTGCAACACTTTATTACAGTGTTTCTTTCCTTTTAAAACAATGAATTTTGTTAATCTTTCTCTGTGTATCAGCTTATATGTAAACTTCAGAATAACAAAATCCTACAGGTTTTGGCGGATGCCCTTATATGCATTATACCCACAGGTCTCCTGAATGAACAGCAGATTCCACATAACAGTGGCTTAAGTTTTGCAAGTGGCCCAGGGAATTAATGGAATTTCTTCCATTAATTTTCAGTCTGCATGCTCTATGGGTCCTTAAAAATCAAGCATTTCTCTAACTTTCAGAATGCAAAGACATCGCTGGAAAGATTATTGTTATGCTGTGTGTACATTCCTCTCTTCTCCAAGGACTTAATTCACAAATAAATAGTTCTGCAGCTTGTGGCCTAAGGTGAACTGCAGACCTGACAGTGGACTATGAATCAAGATCAAAGTGACATTAGGCCTTGATGATTAATGCTTCCCTGCCATTTTACATAAAATGTACTGCCACAACTGAGTCATGAGAAGGATCATTCCTAGGTTGATCCTCCACAGCTCAAAGATGGTTGGACACACTTTACTCCCATATTTTATGTTCCTGTAACTTCACTGACCTCATGCCTAATTTACCCTATCTTCAAATTAGAACCAGAGCCATGAAGTACAGTCGTTCCATAATGGACCTATAATGACAGTCATTTTGGAATACATTAATAATTATGAACTGGAACCTGCAGCCCTTATCCAGATGAAAACTTGCACTAACTTCAGTGACTGATTTCAATAGCAGTTTTAGCTAAGCAAAGATTGCAAGTTTGGGTGCTAACAGTAGGAGACTTTTCGCTTTAAAATTATATGTAGGCAGAAGAATTCAGCGGTACATAAAAACGTTCACAGTTTTTCATAAACAAACATCCTCTGCTTGTTAGTCGTACTCCTCTTTTTCTGTGGTTACAGTAGTTAAGAAGCACAGCCATTTTATCTAGGCTATATTCATTCAAATAGATGCTAAGAACAAGAACCTAAGATGGAAAGACCACAGAACCAAGAGTCTGAAATACCACCAAAGACATCCTTAAAATTACTTTTCATAACCCACCTCACAAATATCTGGATTTATCTACTTCAAAGATTATTTTTTATTATTATTATTTTCAAGGATACATACATGCAACAAAGGCAGTCAGAAGATGTGGAGAGAACTACCTCTGTCAGGTCAGCATCTGTTATCACAGTGGCAATTAGGAACATGGTGAGTATAAAGCAATACTGCCATGGTTTAACTTCCAGACTCTGGCAAACCAGTGCTTAGGGACTTTGTAAACTACGGGGAATGGATGTAAGCTGGAGCACTAGAGGTTCCACCGTAACATGAGGAGGAACTTCTTTACTGTAAGGGTCACAGAGCAGTGGAACGGGCTCCCCAGAGAGGTTATAGAGTCTCCTCTGGAGATTTTCAAATCCCACCTGGCTGCATTCCTTTGTGACCTGTGCTAGATTGTATGATCCTGCTCTGGCAGGGGGGTTGGACTCAAAGATCTCTAAGGTCCCTTCCAACCCCTGACACCCTGTGACACCCTGTGAAACTGCATTTAAGAGATAGTAGTAAGACTCTTTTTGTTTCTTTTAATGAACCTGTCCACTCACATTGCAGTTCATTTTTACTCCTGACATGTACAACATCCCACAGCAGCAAGTTCTACAATTTAATTCTATAGAACTTAATTTCGAAGTTCTACATGAAGTATTGCATGAATTATTTGTTTGCTTTTACTAAATGCCGGACTATTTTAAACTGTGACCCTGTACCAATCTTTATGAGGGAATCATTTTCCTTTCTATCCATTCATTCTTTTGTAAACCTCTACTATACCTTACCTTAATCACATCTTTGTCACACTGAAGCAGAAAAACTCCTCCACAAATCAGGAGATACAATAGCTGTACAGCTCTCAAGATCTTTGTGTTGTGCCTGAGAATCTTTTCAGCTCAAGATGCTGTTACAGCTTCCTTCGTGAAAAGTCTCCGTCTTCACTGACTGCCTTTCCTTTTCATTTTGGACCACAGAGTCAGTGGACAATTTCAGACTATTCAGAAGGAGTTCCCCAGATAAGTATCAGAGCCTGATACAGAGGACTCTGTAATACTGCTCTGGGAAACCTCTTCTGGAATGCACATTTTGTTTTACTTGCATTATCTACAATATATGAATAGTTTCCATATCTCCCAAATACAGTTTTTGTTACCGCTTAATTTCACATCCAAATACAAGTGAAAAATGTAGTCCATACTCTGTCTTCATTTACAGTGATGCTCAGGAGTGCCCTCTTCACACTAATTCTTTCTTCCAGGTTAAAATTAAGGCATAATCAGTAGGCTTTACAATCATCTGTACATAATGCATTTTTGATGCCTGTCCATTCAAGTCAACAAGAAAAAGGGTTTTCTTATGCTTTATTTTAAAATTACAGGCTTCTGGCTACTACCCACTCAAAACATGTCAAATTTATGTTGATGAGTAGGAATTGAACAATTTCTGTCCTAAAGCTTGACATTTCCTTCTCCTAAGTTTCCACTCTCTTTTGAGAATAGAGTGGTATGCCTGATGCCTTGGTTTACTACCGTAAGGTGTGCTTTGAGAACTTTGTGGTTTCTCCCTGCAAGTGCAGACATCCCTCTACAGCACAAGGATCCATCTGTGAGCAGTGACAAGCAGAGGAGATGGAGAAAAACCTGGAATAGAAATTAGGCTGAAAACACTAAAGGTATAAAGTTGAAGTTGGTTTTTTTGTGGGTTTTTTGTTTTGGTTGTTTTTTTGTTTGGTTGGTTGGTTTTGGTTTTGTTTTGGTTTTTTTTTTTTTTGTAAGTACATTTATACAGGACCAAAGAGCCAGAGGTCTTTGTAGACATAAATATGCAGATACAGTGTAATACATAAATTGTCATATTAAATGTAGTATCTTGAGACCACCATGACTACATGAGCCAAATTATCAGGGAGTTATCAAATTATCTTACTAGACGCAGTTGGAGAAGTTATGTGCCCAAAAGCTCCTATATTATATCTAATGATGCAAGTTGGTCTTGCTTCAGGAAGTGCTCCTGGATGAACACAAAACCCCTATGTTGGGAAGTCCCTCCTATATGCCACTACGACATTGTGGCAGTGACTTGTAATCCCTTCTCACACCCTAGGCACTTTCAAGCCACGGCTGTTCACACCTTCAGTTCTTCTAGTGTGGTGCCACTTGCCTGCAAACCCTTTTCTTTTGCAATAGGAAGCAGTGCTCCTTTGGTATATTTTCTCCATTTACTGTTCCTCAGAAAGGTGTTCATACTGGGGATATCCTGTATCTAACAGCCTTTCCCACGACACTGCATGCTGACTAGTAAAGAACAAGTAGGAAAACCAATCTGGAAATACCAGCCTATCAAAGTTTAGCAGGAACATAAAAAGTGTTCCAAAATAAATTTCTCCTGGAGATGTGATATTTTTGTTTCCAATCAAAATTCTGACAGAGCTTTCTTTACTACTACAGCTTACCCTTAAGCAAGGAGTCCTAGTCTTTAAATACCAGGTCATTTTGATATGAAAATTTGCTAAAGGTAGTAAAGTTTGGACATAATGAACTGCAGAGACTCTGAACTCCTGGAAACATTCAAGGTCAGGTCAGACAGGGCTCTGAGCAACCTGATCTAGTCAAAGATGTCCCTGCTCACTGCAGCAGGTTGGACTAGATGACCTTCAGGTGTCCCTTCCAACCCAATACTTTCCATGATTCTATGAACACTGTTCACAAAACACACAGTTATAAATTTGCTAACTTCAGGCCTTCTCTCCACTGTTCTGTGTAGCTGCTATTTGCAACAAAGAAGTTAAGTGCTTAGTTAACTTAGGAATTTGGAAGACTTAGCTTCTTTATTAATACCACAACTAAAATCCCAGATGCATTAAACCAACACCTCTTTTTATAATGCAGTCGACAGCATACAAGACTTTTTCCAACTTAACAACAATGGAATAATTGCTATTAGATTCCTACAAAAGCCTCTATGGATACATAAAGATTAAAAGACATCAAATATGTCACAAAGTAATATTTTGAAACATCAAGTATGTCACAAATTCTGGAAGAAATGTGTGGTAGTAAAGAGATGGAGGTTTAGGGGGAATTGAACTCCAGCTGTCATACCGGTGGCCACTGGCAAATGATTTCAGGCCAGAGCTACAGAAACTAGAGACTCTAAACCCGTGTATGTACTTGAATTTTTTGCAACTTGGCATTTCTGAACCTATGATATGCTGCAGAGGATTATACCCCTCTTCTGGCCTTGGCAGAGAGGTTCTTGCTTTTTGTAGTGAAGCCCTGCAACATAAGCTCAGATCATGCTGGGCCATGGCGAGTCCCTGGACCCCAGAATCCACTATCACCTTACAGAGCCGAGTGCTGGATTTGAATCTCTATTTGTTTATATGGCTTGGGTCTCTGCAAAACACATGCTCACAGAGCACAGTAAATACAAGGCCTGAGAAACATCATTTATTTCATCTTCCTCCTCCTCTATAAATAAATTACAAGTAATAAAAATCAATATGATTTTGCTTAGATTTCTTTCTCTCCCCCTGCACTGCCACAGTACTGTTTTCAGACACCTACAGTAGGTGTCTATGCACCCACATTCAGGTTTTAGGGAATCCCATAATCTCAAAGGTGACTGAATCCTAATGGAGTAGAAAGATCTACATAATCCTTGCTTGCAGAGAAGCATCATTTATAACATAGAAAATTTCTATTGTAATTTTCTTCTTGACATGTTATAGTCTAACTTCAAATTTCCTGAATTCACAGAGGACTTTTGTTTTGTTCTTTTTTTACCATAAATACTAATTTTAACTTTGGCTAATTTTTTTGTTAACATTTTACTCCAGTATGTCATGCTCTGTTTGAGAGGAGTAATTGGTTCATTCCTTTAGGGGAAAACACATGCAAATACAGTATTTGCCATAACGTGTGCACACATTTTTGCTTTAAAGGAAAAATAAATAGTCTTTACATCCTCTAAATATTAAACCTACAAAGTCTTTGCTCTGGTGAATATACTGTTAATTGTTTTAGATTTATGGCATTATTATACCATAGTTTAATATTGTTTCTTACCAGTCGAGGGAGGAAGATTAGCTATGCTAAGTAAATAACATTAACTACTGCAAGGAAAGAAAATGCTGTTCTGGTTAAGGCAGTGATCTAAGATTAATAAGGTCTTAAATTCCAGATTCTGTCACAGTCTTCCTTTGTGACATCAGAAATGATCTATCTACATGTCCTGCCTTTAACTCTCTTCTATAAAACAGAAAAGTAAGAACTATAAAACTATTTGGCAGAACAACATTCTGGTTTTGTGCTGAATCACCGCCTACTATAATGGGGCCATAATTTTGGTTAGGGCTTATCTGCCATACTATGATAATTAATAAATGATAGTAATCTATGCCTTCATGAATAAAAATTTCATCTGGATGAAGACCAAAGGGCTCCAACGGCATTATTTAAGAAACTGAGTTAAAAGAGTATCACATTATTACCAAGAGATGCAAGAAGCATGACTACCAGCCCAAGGATGAGGGAAGGCAGTGCTGAGAAGTACCTACCACAAATGCTGAGAATTTTGGTCAGTTCACTAAGACATTAGTATCCTTATTCACTATCATCACCAGTTAAGAGGCAGGTTTCTTTTTCATGGTGAGGGTGATAGAACACTGGAACAGGCTGCCCAGGGAAGGTGTGGAGTCTCCTTTTCTGGAGACATTTAAAACCCACCTGGACACGTTCCTGTGTGACCTGGTCTAGGTGATCCTGCTCTGGCAGGGGGGTTGGACAAGATAATCTTCTGAGGTCCCTTCCAACACAGAACATTATGTGATTCACCATGCAATGAAGGAACAACTGCACTGCCGAGGAGCGTGTGCACACAACCACACTCTCAGTTAACCATCAGCCTGACTCTGGCAAACCTTGTCGTCCCACCAACACCTCTGAGGTAGCAGCAGCAGTTCAGCTTGGCACTTCTGCACAGGCTGGTGGCCAGCCTTGAACTGAGATCCACAGCACTGGTTAGTTTTTCCTCCATTTCTGCACGATTTTTAAGTCATTTCTACTAAAACTGATATCCTCATTCCTCACAGGTGTACTTAAAGAGTATGAAACGCTATTTTTAAGTGCAGCGATCACTTTTAGGTGTAATCTATAGGCCCTGTGTATAATCCATGCTTTCAATATTAATGTTTGCATATGAATTTAAATTTCTAGGTAAAATTGTACCCAGCCACGGTTACATGTATCATATCTGTTGTGGATGAAAAAGACTGATAGCCATTTTCTTTCTTTCCTGCGTGATTTATTAGTCTCACACAATCTGGGAGGAGAAAAAACTGTAGTGGATTTGAGTGCCACAGATGATATTTGTTAAGCTATTTTTCAAAAGTGCTTAAATACTCACGAGTTCATAAAAGCTTCAGAGAAGATAATAACACTCCAAGTATTAAAAGGAGCAAGAGAGCTAGCAGTGGAACAGAGAGCAATTAAATAATTGCTCTGCACTTTTTTTTGCTGTTCCTTCTAGCAGCATCTCCAACAGTAGCCAAAATGAATAGAGTAATTAATCTTTTCTATCATCCAAGATCAGCATGATTACTGGGCACACCTTTTAAGTGGAAATCTAGTCTGACATCCTGCTCTTAATTATTCACAGTCATGATTAAATGCTATGGTAAAATCCAAAGAGAAGTATACTTGCGCAATACAGATTTTCAAAATTTCACTTCATAAAAGGAAAAAAAACCAAAGACCATCACAGCAAGACTTTAGTCACAACATCCTCTGCATTAAGTCAGTCAAAAGTGGGGAGGAACTAAATGTTAAATCTGAAAGTATTGAAGGCACTACTGAAGAAACAGGACTTGTCAGATGTTGCTACTAGCCATGCGGAAGGCAGCAAACGTCTCTATTACGCACTGTAGAAGCTGAGACTGAAATAAAAACACAGGGAATACAGTTAACTAAGATCCACTTGACATAACTCTACAGTTTAATGACTCATTTATAAAGTCAGGTGGTTTGACAGGCCATCATGCAATTGCACAAGCGAATCATAAGTAAACAACTTTTTTGAATCACTCACTGAAAAACAGTCAATCTCCAATTTACTAGTTGTGTCATTTATTTGGATGATTGTATCATTTATTTTGACAATGTAATTTTCAATATGTATGTAAAGAAAGCTATCATACAGAATGCTTGATGGCCTATTTTGTAAGACGAGCAGAGCTGTGTCATGGCAGCCTTGGCTATCATGTCTGCTAGTGCTTAAAAGTGTTGAGTTCTATAAAATTGCAAACTACTTCAGGGCAAATCCAGACCCAAACCACTACCCCACCTTCCTAAAAGTGTTTTAACAAGAATTAATGAAAACTAGAGTTCATGCATACCAAGTGAAAATTAGAATTTACTGTTCTGACCAAGACACAAAATTAGTTTTTCAGGCAAGCTCAGATGATTTGTGCAATGCTAGGCAAAGAAAGTAAGATCAGAAAAATAGGCTGGTTCTGTTAAAAGCAATGAATACAAAATTATACATTTGGCTTCTAAGAACACCTTCTTTTTCAAAAGTATTAATAATATCAGACACTATACCATACAAGTCACAGCAAAAAGATTTTGAACATAGGTGAAGCTATGGGTAAAGAATAGATCTTTATAGCTATTAGGAAACATTCTCAGTAAACCATTCATAACAGTGCTATTAAGGGGTGTTCTGGTATGGTAGAGCAATACACTTTCCCACTCATCTAGAATACACACAGAAGCATTGGTATTTCAGCAGTGCAAAGATGCACTACTTAGAATTCAAACCCCACTGTGATAGGCAATAAGTGTACAAAGTGAAAGATGTTAGGCTGGTAAAATGTGCATTTTGTTCCAAATCAGTTTTTTAACCCCATATTAAAAGTCAAGAGAAAGGGAAAAGCAGAAGAAAACAAAAAAATGGTGCTATAATTCTGCAGTTAACCCTTCTAGAGTGCACTGTAGTTATTCCAAATACATGAAGATTTGAAACAAATCAGGGCACTGGGATCCTATACTTTACTTTAGAAGGTATGAATGTGCCAAGAAGAAAACTGGTAACAGGTAAGTTGATAGAGCAAAGAAATAAATGTAGCAAACCCACATGAAAAAAAAAAAAAACCATAAAAGTACAAAAACACTTCATGTTGACTGTCTGTTGATGATAGAATAGACCAAGAAGAACTCTACTTTCTCTTTCTGATATTACCAGCCATTCTCCCTCACTCTCTGATGGCCACTTGGCCTGTAGTTGATAGTCCCTGGTTTAATTCAAACAGCTGGCTTCAAAGAATCAATAGAATAAATCAGAATGCACATTCATCCACCTATGAAGACAGTTCACACTGCTCTCTGCTTGGTACAGTGTTTAGATGACTGTATAAGGAAACTAAGTGAATTGTTCACAATGGCACTGGGAGCATGCAGCCAATGCTGGTTTGTAAAAAGGCTGTGACAGACACATCTCCCCAGCATAGTGTTGCTGCTTCTAGTTGCTCAGGCAGTTGCTGTAACTACACCACTCATTGGGAATGCAGATGTCTTTTACATTTTCTGGTGAAACAGAAGAAAAAAACAAGTTGCAAATAAAGTACTGCTTTTAAGTTAAATTTAGGTTAAATCCTTCTAAATTTAATCATTATTTTGAAAAATTCTCATATCTATTCACATATATATTTAAAAGTTCTCCTTTTCCCCAGTATTTTATCATAATTGTTTGTTGAGCACAGGTTAAACTCACAGATGATTTCTATTTCCACAAAAATTTAGGAAAAAATTTGCATTTTCCTAACAACTTGAAAAAAAACACTGCACATTTTCAAATGGCATTTCCCCATTTCTCAAAACCATGTTAGTAGTCATTGCTGTAAGTTTATCCTTTATGCTTTATGAAAATCTTACTAAACTAAGATGCCAGGTTAGTTTCCATGTGTCATCCTTAAATTTGCCTTTCTTTTGACTGATAAAAATGATTTCTAAGCCTCACTCAATATCAGAACCTATGGCAACATTTTCTGTTTTCATTACAGAGGCATCAAACTCTTGATATGAAATATCAAACCTAAATCTGTCAATACAGATTTCAGTGAAAACTTAGCATGAGTATTCAGGCCTGATTTTGTGCTGTATATTCTGTTATCCGTCTGTTAGAAAAATTAAAGAGGCCAGGAGTTTCTTTGAGACATTATCAGGCATTCATTCTACAGATTTGGAAACACTTTGACATAACTTTGTTTCCTCAAATAACAATTCACAGACCTATTATTTTATTTAATTTTACGTGAAATCAATTATTTATTTTTCTGCTTAGGGTAGTTCATGTTTTGAGCATGAAGAAGTAGTTCATTCAGGTTCTCCTACCTGCCAGCATGTGGCCTGGGAAGAAGCTGCAGAGACCAGCCAGGCACAAAAGCCACTCCACGGTGGCAGGCCTTTACACACCCCAAAAATTGCCCTCAATTGCCAAGGCTTTCTCTACAGTAAACTACTGCTCTATCTTTCCCTTTCTCTATTCCCTCACTGGCTTTATCTCCTTTTCCTTGCCTAGAATACCCTATTCCCCACAACATGAGGAAGGGGCAATCGCCGAGCACTGCCATCTCCAGCCACAGCAAACCCCATGCCTACCAAATGCACATTCAATATTTCCAGTTGGTTTTGAGCCTGAGAATCAAGCCAAGTGGTTCTGCCTATGCCGTCAAAAGATTTCACCAAAGTAAAGAAGTGGAAAAAAGAGGTGAGGGTTTGGATAATTGGGTTCTTGAGAAAAAAAGTAGACAGGCAGAGAAACACTGTTAAATTAGTGTTTTAGCTTTCTAAGAGTACTATTTTCATGCAGTAATCAGGCAAATGAGAGGACGTTTTATCTATGTAGCCAAACATGATCATACAAGGTTATAAGAACTGGCCTAAGAAATTCCCCTGATTAGTCAACATAATAAAAAGGAAAATGCAAATTAAAACACACAGCAGAGCCTTTGTAATATCCAAAGCTGCTTAGTCAGGCCTCAGAAAGAGACAACACAGTCGGGAATTTGCTCTTGGGAGCTAAATTCTACCTGTAGAATGTGTTACCTTTGCTACACATCACCTCGTGCAAAATCTAAATGCCGTATTCTGCTAATACACTTGGCTGTTTCCAGCAATCCTAGTGAAGACAAGAGTCTTTGTTGGGAAAACTAGGTATTTGTTTTCTTCTGTTTTTATAAGAGATAGCTGCAGCCATGGCAGGAGTTTGGCCCTTAAAAACTGAAGGTATAATTAGTACAGCTGAATTTACTAATTTTAAAGGCATCATTAAATAAGATAGATGTAATCCCTTTTGAAGAATAAAAAAATACTGCAAAATTTACAATGATATCAAGCAAATGTTATTATATACTCCATTGTGGATGCTAAACTACTGCCCTGGTCAAGGACCTCGAATACTCCTACATCTATTCAGCACATAGGATTAATTAAGAGGTTTTAAAAGCTTTGCTGAAGTTTTCTTAGATTATTGACTTGAGTAATCAATCTTTTCATTATATTCTGGTTTTTTTCATATTCCTAGGATCATTGCAAGTGATAAAAAAGTAGCTGTCAGAGTTTGGTGAATTAGGAATGCTCAGATTCTAAAAGAAGAAAGCAAAACTGTTAAACAGTACCACCAGGATTTAACAATAAAAGATTATCAGAATACTTGAATGACAATGGATCCTGGTCTACTAGACACTAAGACTTTGTTACAGAAGTATGGGGCATCTTCACATTTAATTTACTAAGCTTTTTTTTTTTTTAATCCCCCCCCCATAAAACAGGTTTTTATTAGTTTAGGGAAAAATAAAAGAAAGAAACAAAAAACCTCATCTCTCAAACATTTAAGCTTACAGAAAAAACAGACCTTGAATGGCGATGAAGTACATTCTACAGTGTTTTCCCATGATAACACCACTTTCAATTACACATAAAGTACAGCTGCTGTACCTGATGATAGACCCCTCTTAAACTGTCAGCCAAGTCAATCCACTTCCCTTTGCATATTCCAAGTTCACACAGTGTTTGGTTTCCTTTGGGTTAGAGACATAGGAGTCTTTACCAATTTATAAAGCATTTATTTGGCCAAATGTAACCTAAAGTTATTCAAAACTGTACAGATAAGCACAGGCTACATAATTAGTAGCAGTTACTAAAGCAGTATACATATCAATGGCTATTTCTAGAAGCAAGAGGACTTCATTTCACCCTCAGAGTGAACATTTAAAAGTTCAATGATTAATCAAATCAGTAAGTTAACTGTTAAACTGAACATTGCTTTAAATGGTTATTTTACTTCAGTAGAAATAATCTTCCTGCTGGTCCCTTAGAAAAGTAAAATACATAAATAATACCTGGGCTAGAAGTATTCAGTTGCTCTTTGTGAATGGAAAACAGGTATATGAAAATTTTTTATTCCAGTGAAATAGATTATTTGGGTTTTTTTGGAAACTATTCCACCCCGTACACAATGTCCATTTGGTAAGCAACATGTAACCAGCAGAGCTTCTTGTAATACTTCTTGGAAAAGCACATTTGTGGCTATTTTGTTAATAGAGAAAACCCTGTACGGCGTGAGAACTAATTTAATGCCACAGGGATGCATCTTGAATGACGAAATATTTAGGAGTTCTATTGCTACAGGTGTGTTTAATGAGCTGTACCTAGAGTCTGAAAGTGGAAAATAAGTTAGAGCAAACACGATGTAGACTGTTAAGTGAGTATCTTTCAAGTGGTTTTAAAGGGCAACAAATTCACAGACACTAATCTATAAACTCAGTTCAAGTGAAGTAACTCATTAAAAACACTTGCTATTCCTTGTGAATTAATTGTTGCTATCATAGGTTAGCAGAAAAAGCCACAGCCTCTGCAGCGTCTGAGCTCCTAAAACATCAAGCTCACAAGGACACATTGTAAAAACTGGTACCGCCGTCGACTCAGTGAACGGTGGAGGAAAAACCTCAGCTGACCCATCTGCTTGTCACCCTGGCTGCCATTTCCCCATTCCTCTCTACCTTTGCTGGTATTTCTGTGCTGCCTCTTCTATGCTTTCTGATGTTAATACCTCTCCTGCTAATTGCCCTTGCAGTATCTCCTCATGTCTTTTCTGTGCTTTTTTTAGGCAGATAATTTCTCTTAGGCAGGCAGGTCGAATAATTGCCTATCAGTGATAGGAGAAGATAAAGCTGGTATCTCTGGAGCTGTGAAGGTTTAGCCACAGGCTTGAATGAAATTCGCATGGGGCTTTAGGAAGCCTGTTCAAGACTCAATTTACTTTCTCTTGCATATTTACAGCTGGACCAGAAAAACAAAAAACAAAAACAAACAAACAAAAAAACCCCACAAACATTCAGAAATGGGGTATGTTCTATTTGGAATGAACAGAGTAGTAACAGCAGTGGTGGAGAATATAAACTATTCCATGGAGTAAAGGCAAAGGCCCACACTATATGTTATAGAAGAACTTCAAGACACTGAGTGGTAAGAAAGACAGAACCAGATATAAATTTAACTGAAGTGATACATGTGAGGAAAAGAAAAAAAAAAAAGTATGCTGTTGTTGCCTCTGAAATAGTTATCACCACTGAGTAATAAGATCTCAGGGTTCAGATTTCAGAGAAAGAAACTCAACAAACATATCAACTGTTAAGAAGTGCTGGGGGAAGGAATTGAAAGCCCATTAGGTAGATTTAACTCAACATGAAATAAAGCAGAATAGGAAGCATTAAAGAATAGGACAAAGACTGTACATACTGGGACTCTTGAACCTGGAAAAGATAAAACTAGCGTGGGAAAAGAAAAGGAAAGAAATCTAAGAAATCTGGAATCATAAATTAATAGGTAATGCTTGTTCACTGCCTTTTTATACAAGAATTAAAGCACATGTAAAGATGGCAGGTTTGAATAGAAGGTATTTCTCCATACATTTTGCAGTTAAGCTTCCCAAAAGACTTGTGATGCTTACCTCAGTTCAGAAATGACTGGACAAAATTATGGAAGAAAAATCCATTAACAGGTATTGAATATCAAGTTGTCTCCTATAATTTATGAAATCTGTGAGTTGTGATGTGATGGAAGCCATCAAAGTATTCTGGAGAAGTGTTACAACCTGACTATCCTATCCTCAAAAGCCTTCTTAAATACCTGTGGCTACCAGTGGATAGACAGGGATGGACAGGGATAGGTCTTAGGTCTGGACTTAGCACAGTCAGAATCAGGTTATTCAGGTAGGAATGATCTACTTGTGTTTCTTGTTCAACAGATGTGGTAAATTAGTCTCTTTTGAGACCACAGCAAGACTGGAGCTGAATCTGAACTGAAAAGAACAAAAAGGATTTCTGCAACTAGAATACTGAAGAACTGGAACTGGAAATTAGGGGAGACTTGAATGGTCATAGAAACCAAATCCAAAATCACCACAGGAAGCCATGCAACACTGTCCAGTTCAGGACTCTTAACAAGATACAAAAAACCTACTGTACAAAATTAATAGTAAGCCTTAAGTAACTAAGGTTTAGTTACTGTGCTGTTCTCTCAGCAGAAGACAGAAGTCAATAAATGAGGTTTTCTGTCCAACAATCCCCATCTACTTATGGTGAATTGCTTCACATATGTGCCAATTTGTTTTCCATGGATGGCCATTGCATCATCTTGCTTGGATAATCATGGTGGACATGCTGTAATTAAATGGTAACAGTTCATCATGGTAAACTGCATCTAGCTAGAGGCATGGACGGGATTTCAGACCTTTAACTGAAGTTCATTAAAAAAAAAAAAATTAAAAATGCTTATTTACTTCATTAAGCTTTTGATCTGTCCTTGCCTTCTGCCTTGTTCCTACCTCTTTGGACCCTCCTTGCCCATATGCTCTAGCCTGGAAGCAGAGGGCTGAGAAGTTGCCAGATCCTGAGGGATCAGGGCTCTGTGACCCACCTACTTGCTGTGAAAGCTTGCCAGCTTGTCCAGCTGTCTGCAAGCACTTGAGGCCTACGTAAACAAATGGAGGGGATGTGTCCTCCATTTCATTAGCACTGCCATAAGGTAGTGTCCAAGCACTTATCTCGGGGTGGGGTGGGGGGGCAAAGGGGAATGCTTCCCTTCTGCCAGAGACTGCAGGGGGGAAAAACAAACAAACAAACCAACAAAACACACACACACAAAAAAACAAAAAATACCCCCAAAAAACACGAAGAAAGAAGAAGAGAAAAAAAAAATTCAAACAAAAAACCAAAGAAACAAAAAAAACACCCAAAAAACCCTAACACCAAAACCCACAAAACCCCAGAACATCCCCTAAAAACCAAATACCCAAAGTAGATCACATCTTGATTACTTGTGCTTAATTGCGACCCTCACATTAAACATCACAAGTTAGAGACAATGCAGATAAAAACATAATAGTAATTGTTTCTATCATGGTAACACACCACGGCACCCACATAAAAATCAAGCCTCTCAATTTTGCATAGTATAGAGGAAAGAAGGAAAGAACTGTGGAGAGGCCAGAAAAGAACCACAGGAGAGCCACAGGATGACCTGTGAAGTGAAAGAAATAGTTAAAAGCTTTAAATACAAAGGCAGTTCAGCTAAACAACAGCTCAGGAAGAGACTAAAACAGTTTTGTAAGAGACAAAAGCTAATACTGAAAGGGTTGTTTTACTTCAGCCCATAGATGTGCAATTAAGGTAGTTAAAGACCCAGACTGAAGCTAAACTCAGAAGTTATCTTCGCAGCTTTCTTAAGTTGTGAAATAACTGCTTGAGGGAAGCTGTGGGAACTCTACCAGTTCTGGGATATTTAAAAACCCACAGAGGATGTAACCTTAGAAACATCATTGTAAGAGGAATTTTTACCAAGTTCTTAACAGAGCATTTCCATTAGTTGCTTTTAGCCTTTTATTTATTAAAACTCAAAATTGCTGGACTTGTCCATGAATTACTTTTTTGGTGCCTCTCCTGAAAGCAAGTTTTTACAAGGTCATATTAGTGCCACCAGATTAACACTGTATTTGAGAAAACACATACAATGTTCAACAATTCTGAGCATCAACTGCCAAAGACACCAGCTCACCCCACCTCTGGATTTTATTTTCTTATTGCTTTAATTCCATCAATTAATCCTCCTAAAGCACCATTTCACCTTATTTAAAATCTTTTTTAATTCCCTTCATCTTTCTGATGCTCTTTTATTCCAGTTTTTCTGTTGTTCTCTTAATCTCCATTACTTTCTCTTTTCTTGTCTATTCCTGCACATACTGCTCCATTTTGTATTTTTTCATCATTGCTGTCAAACATGTCCCCACCACAATCTACCTTTCAGATTCTTTCCTGGGTTTTTTTTGCCTTTTTTTTTCCCCCATCTGCCCTTTCTTTTTTCAGTTATTCTCCAGTCTTCAAGGCTCCCTTTAGCATTTTTCTTTAAATGCATTATCTGCATTTGGTTATGCAATGCAAAGCAGTATCATAGTTCAAACAACTTTACACAAACACACTTCTCCTTATGGCTGTCCTTTCTTGGAGCTTCTGCTCAGAAAGTACACACATTTTGTTCAATTTTGTTTAAATGCCACCAAGGACAGGACTAGGAATAGCTTTGTCATTTTAAGACTCTAGAAAGCAAACTGAAAAGGAATAAAACATTTCAATAAGAAATAAAATGGCTTTTTAACTGTCACCTGTAAGTAAGTAAAAATTAATAGTCTAAAAATAGGCTTAGAGGTCAGCTACCAAGGATTTTTTTTTTAAGAAATTGTTATCTTTTTGCTTTTAGGACCTAAGTTATTAACAGAAAATACTTCCTGTCAGCCATTCTATTTTTCCAC
>JANHGN010023131.1:84019-95655 GCA_024605025.1 Megaceryle maxima | reverse complement strand
TTTGTGTGCTGAGAGAGTGGTGAGGCCTTGGAACAGGCTGCCCAGGGAGGGGGGGGAGTCACCAGCCCTGCAGGGGTCCAACGAATGTGTAGCCGTGGCCCTTCAGGACATGGTTTAGTGGTCCTGATAATATTTAGTAGACAGTTGGACTTGATGATCTTGAAGGTCTTTTTCCAACCTTAAGGATTCTGTGGTTCTATGACTCCAGGCACCAGCAGCATCCCTGTGGCACCGCCAGCAGCCTGTGCGCCAGGAGAGCGCGTCTGTGGTGGGGAGCAGCTGATTACACCACCCCTTTCTGTGCCGTGACATTGCTAGATAGTGGCTCTCAGATCTGTTAGGAGAGATTTGCCTCTTCAATGACATGATTGTGTTAAAGCCAGTGCTCCTGTCTGGAAACAGCAGAAAAGCTGGAGCTGAAATCTGTGATAGTGTCGTTGTTCCCAGAGGTACAGTAACAGGCTTCACTTTACAGTGCTGTATCTCTCATGGAAAGCACCGTCTCTGGGAGTGATATAAAGTCTTTGTTAATACGGATAATAGATTTCAGGACCACTTAAACTTCTTAAGACAATAAGGCCGGGGCAGCTGAGAGTATTAACTACATCATTTCAAACACATTCATAAAAGTTTTTTTTTCCTTTCGGTTTTTGGATGTCTTGCCAACATTTACATTAAGCTTTCGACCGCTTTAAGCCACTTCTGTGATCAATTATTTTTTCAAGCAGAATGAGTCTGTAGAAAGCTACAACCCAAACTCCTAGTCTAGAATGACCTCCTCAGACCAGTGGCTCAGGCAATTGTTCATGTTGGGTACATAATGTAATGCATTGTGTTAATAACTGTAATTGGGGGAGGAAAAAAATGGTATTGTCAATTCAGGGCTTTTTTATGGACTGCTTTGCATACAATAAAAGAGGACAGAGAGTTTGTTTTGCTTCATTTCTGCAGTGCCTTAGGTACCTTGATGTCCATCCTGAGCTCGTTTCTTCTCAGCTCTGTGTGGGATTATCCAGAGTGACTGTTTCTCCCACCGTGAGCGATGCTTGCAGTGGGAGAGGGTGAGGGTTTGCCCTGAGGCACAGACTGACTCCTAGCCTGGCGCGGGGCTTCATCAGCTCCTTGCAAGCCTGACAGGTCCCAGATGGGTAAGGCAGGTTGCTGATTTGTGCTACGTGGCCCAGGGGTGGCCCTGTGCTGACTGCTCCCCTGGCCTCTCACACTGGGCTGTCACTGAGCTCCCCCTCCAGCCTCACTCTCAGAGGGGCTGCTGATTGAGTTTTCCATCCTCTGCCTGGCCACCAACTTCTGTGGCACTGACAGCGACACGGTATCTTTGAGGCTGCTAACTCCTGCTCTGTCAAACAGGTTTTAAATTAGTCCAGGCACTCCAAAATTAATAGGAGGCAGTAGACAAGCAACACCGAGTCCGTTAGAAGCCCTGCTAAAATCTGTGTTCTTTCAGAAGAGCATTCTAACTGTGCCTGGCATTTTCTGCTAGCTCCCCTTTCCCTTACATAAAACAGAGATGCCGAAGGGCAGATGTTCGAATAGCACAAGTTATATGCCTGTAATTTTACAGAAAATGAGGGATTTTTGGATTTGTGTTTCTTCATGAACTGATTGTAGTTAGTTATTGGAGTACAGAACTCTGGAGTACAGAACTCCAGCTCCTTTGGAGATCTAAAGTAACACACCTGCTATGATGCATAACTCGAATTTCTTGCCTGTTTTGGCTACTTAAGGCATAGGAAACTAATCTGAGGCAAGGATCTAGACAACCTCCATACTCCCCATCCACCCCAGGATGATTCTAGGGGTTGGACTCGATGATCTCCAGACATCTCTTCCGACCCCTACTGTTCTATGATTCTATGATTTCATCGTGTCCTAAAAATGATGTCTGCAATTCAAGAAATTGAGGTATGAATCCTTCTGTTTACATAGCGGGTGTCCACACAGATGGATCAGCCTAGCAGTTAAACAGACAAAATGAAGTGGCATGAATGCCACCCAACTAACTAGACAATGTCATGATTAAGACACAAACTTCATTTGTGCAAATGTCACATCTTCTCAGCGAAAGAAGAACTTAATATCTCAAACCGACAGCTCAGTAGCGCTGTCATAGCTGGCTCTACACATCGCGTATCACAAATTCAGTGACAGTCAATGACAAGTCATTCTGCCAAATGGCCTGATTCTGCTTGACGTGTAATGCCCTTTACACCACTTTGGCAGTAGCAAGAAGCCACACGATGTAAATAATACTTAACCAGACCTTAGGGCATCCAAGCATTGCCTGAACAGCTCAATGCTGATCTTGTATAAGAGCGAATCAAGCCCGGAGAATTTTGCCCTTGAATCCAAACGATGCAGGATGGATCACAGCAATTGTTACAGAGGGGTTTGACCAGCCAAATAATAATAGCAGCATTTATTATCCATCGCATGATATTTGGTTTGGACAAATAGACACGGCACGATTCCGTGAATTCACATTTTAGGTTGTTTTGTCTTTTCAACGCACGTGGCTTTTGAAAAATCCACATACACTTGAGGAAGAATCTATTCTGTCACCCCACTGGTTTCAATAATGATTTAATTGTTCCTCGCCGGATGCAGCAACATCAACGTATCTCTGCCTGTGTTTAAAGCAGAGGGGTTCCCAGGTTGCTCATGAGCAGGTGGAGCATGACGCATCTGACCTGCCCTTGTCTGACTTTTTTTTGTGACTACATCCATGATTGTGTACAAGGGTTATGTTGTAAGGATAAATGACTGTGGGATTATACCCTCAGTAGGAAGAGAAGGGATGATATTCTTAAGTGTTTGGAAGGAACGCAGCCAAAGTCCAAATGAAAGCATCTTTTATTTTTCAACTTCATCGATCAAAAGCTTCTGTGCGTAACACGCTCAATGACATCTGACATATCTGAAATGCTGAGATAAAATAGCACTAGCAAAAAAGCCCAACCAATAACAGCTAAGGTTTTACTGCTAGTAAAGCAGGTCCTCTGCTGAGGAGAAACGTTAAAACCGCGTGAATTACACCCAAGCAACTGACAACTTTACTTAGCTATTCCATACATTAGAGGATAAATCTCCATTCTAGGAAGTTTCAATGCCATTTTAGTTATCCATTTAATCCACCTATTCATTTAGCAGGAATGGTAATTACGGGAAAATTGCTGCCAAACTATGATGTGCAATTAAAATTCAGGCTATTTTGTGTGATGCAAAATCTCCCTTTTTTACTATCATCTTACAAATCCTCTGATAGAAAGTTTGTGCCTTTTTGAAACAGAGCTTGTAATAATAAGCCATCTGGCTTACTTAAACATGAAAGATTAAAATGATATACAGTATGAAGGCTTCCTATTCAATTGCTAATGTCCAAGAACTCAACTCCAGTGGTGAAAGCTGTCATTTGGGGGGAAGAGGTAATTAAAAGATTTCCTTGTAGAGATGGGTCCTAGAGCAGGGGACTGGCACATCCAACAAGCAAAACTAATTTTCCAAAAGAAAGCAATGCTGGCCAAATGCCTTGCAAGATAATCTTCTGTATCCTTTGGTTCACTCACAACTGCTTGAGTGGGACTGAAAGGTGGGTTGATGACTGGTGGGACAAAAGCAACCAAACCTTGCTTTATTTACCGTACTAAGCCATCAGCGCTTCGTATCACGGGCTTGACCCAGGCGGACAACAATGAGGGGAAGTGCATTGTGATTAAACAGCAGCTCACTCTTTTTAAAGAGACGTGGAAAAAGGTTGCAAATGCTTTAGGGAAAAAACACAATGCAGAAATGGAAAATCTGGATTCTGAGAAGTGACAGAGAGAGGCACTCTTCTGAGACGGGCTTTTGAAACAATTGCATTTAGTCGCCCTTACTCCTTAATAATTGGCAAGAGGCTAATTGGGGCCACGGTACTTAGTCTTGTGCAGCGTACAGACCGCCTGCAAAAATGGGGTTATTGTTATCTGGCTGCAGAGGGGAAAGAAGGGACACCTCGGCTGTGACAGAGGCACGTCCGGTTGGTTTCAGCCTCCCTCTGACTGATGCATTTCCAAAAGCAACTGAAAACCCTGTTAATCAGACGAAGCTCCCACCCGAGGTTCTGAACCCTAAGTGGAAGCAGAGCTGAGTGTGAATCGTTACCAGACAGTGCTCCATATGGTCTGGAGTACTCATAGGGAGTGTCGTACCTTTGACTTACAAAGCAAAGCCTAAATGTTATTACATTTAGACCGTAACCCTCCCGGATGAAGAGATCATGTCTCATTCCTTATGGGAAGAAGAATTTAATACAGAATGTAAAACTCTCTAAATAATTTTCAGCTCCGTGTGTTGTTTATAGCAGGGATCTACTTCTCAGTTGAGTTTTACAGAGCTGCTTTGCAAGTCTGGAGAAACATAAACTTCCCAGTTTTTATTCTCTCGCTACTGTTGTGCCTACAGAAGCCTACTTGATTGCAACTGAACTAGATTATCTCTGCCTTTATCGGACTTTTTCAGAAGGGAGATGTTTTAAAGTGCTGCGTGCAGGTACGGTACTCCCTAAATAAAGAAATAGTGCTAAAATGAGAACCCTCCCATTAAAGACACTACTGTCATCTGTTCCTTTTCAGAAGAGCTGTTTTAATGAAGATCCTATTGCTATTAATTCTACTTTCAGGCTCCATTTAGGCTGAGAGGAGGAAATAATGAATCATGACATAATGGAAGTCCCTGTAAAGCACTCAGCTTACCACACAGGAAACCAGACTCGCATGTGAGTTTGTTTTTGTTTTTAAGGCTAGTTCTAACAATAGCAGCCAATGGGAGCTTATTAACTTCATTGTGTCTTAACTTTCTCTTCAGTCCTTGGCTATCTTCCAGCTTAATTCCTCTGAGTCAGCAACACATTCAAACCAGGTTAAATGAACTCTGGGGTAAGAACCTCGACTAAAGGAATAATTGATCTTTCTACCCCAGCTCATCACCCTTTCCAAATAAACCAACCAGCCAGAAAACAAAAACAAAACCAAAACACAACAAACACTGCAAAGACAACAGCTTCATATTCAGAGGTGGCAAGGATGGGAGAGAGCAGGTTGTGGGGATGGGTGAGTTGGGGAAGCAACTGTGTTAGTGTTGTTAAGCACCCGATGCGAAAAGTAATCAATACTTTGGCAAAAGTGAGAATAAGATTTTCCAGGAGACGATTGTTCTTATTGTAAAATATCTGCTAAAACTCCAAAGAGTTGCTCTCTGGAGTGTACCTATCTCTTATAGCTCTTGTTTGTGGAGGAGCTGAGAGGAGTCATTTCTCCTCTGACATTCCAGGTCCCCCTCACCTTGTGAGTAAGAACTCACTGGGAAGGAGATGATAAAGTCTAATGACTCCAACTCTGATGTCATTACAGACCTTTGCATTTCATTTGAGAGAATTCCAGTGTACCCAACACAGGTGAGTAAGAGTGTGAATAATTATTTTTTTTTTACTGGTTTTGGTACCAAAACATATGACTGGCCTAGCACGGCCAGAGGCTCCAGAAGGGAGTCATCAGCAGCACACCTCAGCATCCTGAACACGAACCAGTGCAGAAGCATTGTTAGGTCTCTCAGCAATGGCACTTGCAATTGTGGTTCACTCAGAGAGATCTGACACTACAGAGATGTTCCTGTGACAGCTGATTTGACTGATCACTGACACATGCCATAATGAATCTGTCGGGTTAGCTGAGGGACACAGAATGATCAAGACAGCAAGGAGAGGATGGAAGGAAGCCTTCCTGAGGTGAAAAGTGGTGGAGCTGAGAACCTGTTCTACTTTTAGAGAGATCTGAGAAGAAAAAGGCCTATGAAGTATAGTAGAGCTGCTGCTGCTTAATCTACAGGTAAAGGAAAACAATGGGGAATAGCTCTTAATTTCAGAGTGGCTCAACAAGTAGGCAGGATACTTTGAAAGAAGAGCTACCCTAAGATGGATAAAATTCATGATGGGGCTGAAATGAAGAGGAATTTGTCTTGATTTGATGACAGAGCTTGAAAATAAGAGGTAAAACAACACCTGAGGGCTACTCATTGACTAATTTGCTCTCCAAAGCAAACCAAATACACTGTTATGCTGCCCACCCTTCCCTTTCCTCCTTCATCAGTGTTCATTTTAATAATTTTTTGGGTTTATCTTTTTTATTTTAGCCTGTTCTGGATTGTTTGCATGCTGCCATAAGGTGTTTGTTCCCATGAGGGAAACACCTAATAAACTACTGGTTTTCTTCAACCCCCTCCTGCTACAATCCTTCAAAGCACTGGGCAGTGATCAGGCTTTCCTAGTAGTGATGACGATGACCCTTATCCTACCAGAGGAACTACTTTGTCTCCTCTTCGTGTCTCTTGTTTTTCCCTCTTTAATTGCTACATCCAACAACTGCAAACTGTGTGGGTCACTGACTGTCCCTAATTCTAGGAGCTATTGCAATTCAAAGCTAATGAACAGCTACTAATAATTAATTCAGTAGACTGTTGCTGCTCAAGGTAAAGTATTGGGTCCAAACTCTGCTACCGGTTACAACAGAGCAAACCCAGCAAAGTCCACATCTGCTCTGTATCAGCATTAAACCTCTAGAAGACTTTTTTGAAATGCTGCAGGCACAAATAAGGACAGTATGCTGATGATGCATGTTGCTCTCATTTGAAGCAGACACTGACTCCAGTTATCACGGAAACAGAAAGATGTGGTTGAAGAGAAGCTGGTTCAAATGCAGATCAGAGAAAAAGGTTATGCCCTCCAGCACTGAGAGGAGCATTTCAAAGCCAGTTCCTGGGAGAGCCCTGCAGTTGGTAGAATCTTCCTAGAAGGTGTGGTGGAGTCCAAAGCCACCCAGTTGCTTGACTTCGTTTGGTAGCGTCACATTAGTGAAAGAAATGTGGTCATCTGTCACCTTGAGCAACATAGATAAACTCCTGTCCTGGAAGAAAAAGATCTGAGTGCAACCACACACATCTTCTGAGACTACATTACAGCAAAACTTCACACTCTAGGCTGGCAGTTGAAGACATTAAGAAGTTGCAGCTGGCTTAAATCACAGCAACCCACTACATTACATTTGTAGATGACCTGAACTTCCAAGTATGCAGAGGACTGGACCCTCAGCACAATGAGAGCTTTTTCCATCCTCCTTTGAGGTTAACAAGCCACTGATGAAAGTACAAAGCACCGCTGGAGTAGTAGGTCACAAAACAGTACTAGGGAAGGTGCTGGTAGGACTCCCATTTCCCTTTCCCCCATAGCAGCATGTCTAGAAGATTTTATAATGTGCTCAGGAAAAAAACCCAGTGGGGTTGGGAGATGAGTCCATCCTCTGCTCTGCCACATTTTCACTGCTCTGTGTATCTAACAGGAAATCTTCATTTTCCCACCCTTCAGGTTTAGAGCTGGGCTTCAGCCAGTGCTGTTGGCTCTAACAAGGCTCACGGCATCAGGCTTCTTCTACTTAAAAAAAAAAATCATTGCAGTGACTGGAAACAGAAAAAGAGTCAAAATGTCACATCTAGATATTAAATGTCTTTTAGACAAGGTACTTCTTCTGCAGCCATGAGATTTACATGGAGCCTTTTAGTTCATAGAATCACACAATCATTAAGGTTGGAAAAGACCTCTGACATCATCAAGTCCAATTGTCAATCCAACATTATCATGACCACCAAACCATGTCCTGAAGGGCCACATCTACACGTTTGTTGAACCCCTGCAGGGCTGGTGACTTCACCCCCTCCCTGGGCAGCCTGTTCCAAGGTCCCCTGATTCTTCCAGTAGAGAATTTCTTTATGCATATATATACATGACTTTTTTTCCTTAGTTGCATCATTCTTTCTTCCTATCTTCCGTTATTACCACAGTGACCTCTGTCACTGCGTGAAGCATTTGTTTTTCACGGCAGGGCTGTGTTGAACCCAGAGGGTCCCCGTAGAATGTGACCACTCTGGTAGTGTGAGAAGTTCAAACCCAGAGGTTGCTTTTTGCCCTCTTGGTGACTACACCGCACGCATGACACAATGCCACTTCATCCAGAAAAATACAACCCGCTGTCCTTGCCTTTTATGGCATCACTTACTTCTGCTTTGTATTTATTTTGTTATTAATGCTGGCTGCTTTCCAATAGCTTCTGGCCACAGTGACTGCTGCAATCTTTTGTCAGCTAAATCAGACGCAATCTGCAGACAGAAACATATTATCGTGTACATCATTTTCAAATCAAGCAGTGCACATTCAGCGTGCTGTTGTTCTACGTGGAGGTGGACTGAATTAAATTGAGAACGTTGTTGAGCCATCTGAAAAAATAGCTGTAAAAAGTCATATTAAGGTGATAGATCAGCTGAGTTTCAAGTGGAATAGATATGGGGAAATAAGGCTTTAAAGTGATAATCTCTGAAAGAAGTCAATTAAACATGATTCTCCATTCCTCTCCCCGAAGAGGAATTAAGGGGAAATGTAAGATTAGTAGGTTAGAATAACAGACAAGTGCCTGTCTTTTTCAATACTAAAAAGTAGACTATGTAAAACAACGGAAGTCTTCTAGCCCATGAGAAACCTTTAGTGATTCAGGACTTGATGCTATGTTTATTGAAGTCAATGAGTATTTTTCCTTCGATTTTCACGGGAATAACATGGTATCTCCCTTGCTTCAACAACCTTTTCTCCGGCACCAATGAATTCAATCTCCTGGTCCTTACATCCCTCCAGAAAACTGCTGCAGGGATGATCATTTTCCTAGTCCATGGCTTTGACTTCCTTCCCTCCCTGGACTCTCACCTCTCTTTTGCCTTGAAGTTAAGCTACTTGTCCTCACTTTCTACATCCACCATGGCCTGTCACTGGCCATCTTGTCATCACAGGCTCGACAACTGCCAAACAGAAGGCAGCTTGGGGTAAACAGCAAAGGTATTTGGTCCAAAACCTAAATTTCAAGGTAAACATCTACCTTTTGTTTCTAGGGAAGATTTCTGAAGGCCAGCGGATAACATCCTTTGAGTTTTGACCAGCTGGGGAATAAACTGAGGACGTTTATTCAATCTTTAGAAATTCCCATTCTTTCTGGCAGGCAGGCAGCTCTGAGGACTATTTATTGTAGGGCTTTTCCAAGCAGAGCCCACGCCTGCTGGGCAGCCCAACCCTCCTGCACCTTTGTGCCCTCCAAGAATGCTGAGGAGAGGGTCTTGGCTTTGTGCAGTGGGGGACACCTTCTCTTGGGAGCACAGCACAGAGCAGCGATTGGCACTCACACTGTGCTCAGAGAGAGGGACAAACAGAGAAGCCTGGGTGAGCAAAAAAACCACAACATATGTCTGTGATAGAATTGACATGAACTAAACTAACCTGCGCTGACAGATGAAAGTGAAGCAAAGCCAGAATCAATATTCTTGAAGCAAGGAGAGGCAGTGAAGGAGATGGGATGCCCAGGCGTACAGAGCAGGGACCCAGACTTGGCCATCACTCTGTGCTGAAGTAGCTTCAGCATGGTTGCTACACGCTTTTAGGGTTTTTTTTGTTTGTTTAACATGTGCAATTGCTGCTTCTGTCCTTCAAGACTGTCTCAGAGAGTCACAGAATCACAGAATCATTAGGGTTGGAAAATACCTCCAAGGTCATCAAGTCCAACCACCTACCCAACATTATCATGACCACTAAACCATGTCCTGAAGGGCCACAGCTACAGGTGTCTGGAAGCCCTGCAGGGCTGGTGACTCCACCCCCTCCCTGGGCAGCCTGTTCCAAGGCCTCACCACTCTCTCAGCACACAAATTGTTCCTCAGCTCCAACCTAAACCTCCCCTGGTGCAACTTAAGCTCATTTCCTCCAGGTGTGTGTTCTGACTGGTGGTAGGATGACAGGTCAGCATGGGCAAATCAAAAGTTTAACAGAGTATGTGTGCTTGTTGGCAGTGTTACCCCTCCCTTTTCTCTGTCCAGCTTCTAGGTGGAAGAGTAATAGCAAAACAACATCATGACTGCTCAGGGTGAGAGTGGAGTCACCATCCCTGGAGGGGTTCTAAAAACATCTAGATGTGGCCCTTCAGGACATGGTTTAGTGGTCATGATAATGTTGGGTTGATGTCTGTACTTGATGATCTTGGAGGGCTTTTCCAACCTTTGTGATTCTATGATTACCCTCATAGCCCTTTTAGCTGCTGCACAAGGGCCTTCCCTCTCCCAGGCACACCTCCATGTGGGAAACAAAGATACAGTCCTGGCATAAAGCTTTTGCCTTGGTATAAAGTTCTGCTTCCAGTTGGATGTTAACATTCTTCGGCTTTGCCAAAAAATCCCAAACAATTCTACTCCAAAAGGAGCAGGAATGAAAACCACCAGGGTCTTGTGCTTTGAGTCATTAACAAAAACTGTTGCTCAGTGCAGCATTGCAGCCTCTGGCTGAAGTGTGTGGCCAGAGATGTGCCCGTTACCTGCTACCGCCAACCTGTGAAAAATGTTCTGTCAAGAGAGAAAAAAAAGGCGTTGAAATAGGGAAAAAGGGGTCTTAGTCAACCAAGGGTTGGGTGGTCATGTCACAAATCTACAAGGACTCAATGGGACCGTCTCTCATGAGGCAGGGCCTGGCAGGGAGCCTCTTGGAGCTGGTTTAAAGCCTGCTGTAGGTTTTGTCAGGGGATGGATGAGGCTCTGATTGAATTCCCAACATGTTTTCCAACCTGGAGCTGAAGCACACTGCTGCAGTGAGCAGAGGGAGTCTGTGCTACCATTGCCCAGGATGTCCTGGTCCTGGGGATGAAACTTGGCCTTGGCAGTGCAACATTTTTCTTGGGCACTGAACCTGTTTTAAACTTCCCCAACAAAACCCTGTTCCTTTCTGGACAAATCTCCTTTGTCTCGGTGCCTCCAGCAGGTTATCAGAGTTCTTAGCTATTATTTTTAAGACTATTCACTTCAGTATTCCTACTTTCTGTCCAGAATTCACAAGATATCCTTTAATTTATTCTGCCTAAAATGAGATAAACCACAAGTGACCAGTCTCCTGGGGCTGTGCCATTGGGTAGGGAGCCGTATGTAAAAGATACAGGGCACATGTTCAGTGCCGTGCGTTGTGATTAATGAAGGCTCTGTGCGCAACTCTTTGTCCATCACAATGAAAATTTACCCTCCTATATCCCACAAATCTCAGATGTAGATTTCATTTGCAGCATTTTTTGGATAGGCTTTGATTTTTTTTTTTTTTTTTTTTTTCATATTAGGGGACTGCAACGATAAATCCCTGCTTGAGTGAATATACAACTAGACCTCATCTGACACCAAAATTTGCTAGTTTTTCTTTTTGGGCTTAAAAAATTTGCCTTTTACAGCTATTCAATAAGATAAATGTTAATGAGAAAAATTTTAACAAGGCAAGCCCTGGCAGTGACCCCCTCGGATCTAAGCAGCGCTACAAACTCAGGAAAAGCCTGATGCATGAGGAACATCTTGCAGAATATCGCTGGCCTTCTGTTCTATCAGCGCTATAGCTCTAGAAACAAGGCTCTTAATGAGGAAAGATCAATCCCAACAGGAAAACCTGTGATATCTGACATCAGTAGACAAGCATCCATGCTGTACAAGCCAATCCCTCCCTCCCCCCCCCTTCACGCCAGCCCCTGATT
>JANHGN010023131.1:0-12035 GCA_024605025.1 Megaceryle maxima | reverse complement strand
TGTCCTGTCCCAACAGGCCCTGCTCAAAAGTCTGTCCCCATCTTTCTGACAGGCCCCTTGAAGTCCAGAAAGGCCCCAAGTAGGTTTCCCCAGAGCATCCTCCTCTTCTCCAGGCTGATCAACCCCAACTCTCTCAGCCTGGCCTCACAGCAGAGGAGTTCCATTTATTTATTTTTTCTATTCATTTTTTTTCCATTTATTTTGCAATTTCTTTTTTTTTTTACCTTTTTATTAACATACTCATATATAAAGAAATGTATGGAAGCTGTGGTTAAGCCCTGTGCACCTGCTTGGGCTTACTCCCCTTCTCCCAAAAGTCCAAACAAATCTCTGTTTAGGTTAAACGTGAAGAAAATTAATAAACAAGAAAAACCACATTTAAAAAATAATAATAATAAAAAAAAGCTCTCTGGAGCTGAGCAGAGCAGTAAAAGACAGAAACTGTAGACTGTAGCTGCCTTTGTCCCTGACAGAGGCCAGTTGTGCAGGAAAAGCTTCCAAATATGAACACCAGCATCTGTGGGATCCCTGAGTGCTCACTACTGACCCTGGATGCTCTGGTTGCCTGAACTTCAGTGGTCTGAAGCTTCCTCAGCTGTTGAGCTAAGTCTCCTCTGGTTCGTAGAATCACAGAATTATTAAGGTTGGAAACAACCTTAAAGACCATCAAGTCCAACCATCTACTAAATATTTTCAAGACCACTAATCCATGTCCTGAAGGGCCACATCTGGACATTTTTGGAAGCCCTGCAGGGCTGGTGACTGCACCCCCTCCCTGGGCAGCCTGTTCCAAGGCCTCACCACTCTCTCTGCACACAAATTGTTCAGAGAAATGTAGGAGGCCTTGGTGGTCCCCAGGAGGAATTTCTGCAGTTCTCTGGAGATCTGAAGCCATATAGCAGCCTTCCAGTATCTGCAGGGAGCTACAGGAAAGCTGGGGAGGGGCTGGTTACAGGGGCTTGCAGCAACAGGATGAGTGGCAATGGTTTTAAACTAGAGCAGGGGAGACTTAGACTGGACATTAGGCAGAAGTTCTTTACTGTGAGGGTGGTGGAACACTGAAACAGGTTGCCCAGGGAGGTGGTGGAGGCCCCATCCCTGGAGACATTCAAGGTCAGGCTGGATGGGGCTCTGAGCAACCTGCTCTAGTTGAGGCTGTCCCTGCTCCCTGCAGGGGGGTTGGACTGGATGACCTTTGGAGGTCCCTTCCAACCTAAACCATTGTATGATTCCATGAGTCCATGATTCTTTAATCTTGTTAGTGGAGCTCTGAGCTTTGCATGACTCTCAGAAATCTCTACTGAATTCTGCTGTGAGCAATCATCTGGCTCTCAGTGAATCTTCCCCAGTCCATCTACTTGTTCCTTTGCACCCACTCCATCTGCTAAAGGCTTTGGATGTGGGTTTGCAGCTCTATCAGTAACAAGGCTGGTAAAGCTACTGGCTTCTTTTCACATTTTTCTGCTCAGCCTGCCTGCCCTTGATGGTGTCTTCTTCTTTCTACACAAAAGGAGACTTGAATATAAGAGGTATTTGGTGCCAGTGGAAGAGCTGTGTGTTTGGCCTAGAATATCTGCTTCCAATATCTTTTCTTTACTCTTCTCCACTGTCCAACCATCTTTATCCAATCAAAGAAATGGGAATAATTAGTGCAACTGTCACTTTGGTGCAGACGTTACATCGGCGAAGGGTATGTATAATTAATTTGTTGTAATGAAAATGCTTATCAGTCTGCTGTTCCCAGGACTAGTATCTTTCCACCAGCTTCAGCTTCTCACTTTTAAGGTGTCCAAAGTTACGCTTGCACCTTGTTTGGGGGGAAGGAAATTTTCCTTCTGACCAGCATCATCTGTGTACTTTATACAGTAGAGAACTAGTTTGTTTTTACACAATGTACTGCTGCTGGGTGTCTTCAGTTGCCTTTAGCACCAGGCATCACTGGTCACTGGATTTGCTGAAAGGCATGACAAGCACAGTTGTAAAGAGCATGGTGTCTGAATAAACATACGCCCTAACAGATCCAGTGCTCAGTCCTTCATGCAGAAACTCTGGGGAGACATCTCATCTCTGTCTGCAACCAGGGAGACAACAGAATGGCTGTACTAGCACAACGTGGGAGCGTATACCAGCTATGTCTCCATTAGCAAGTAGCCCATCCAGACAGGTGATCTGTACGGGAGAATCACAGAATTGTTAGAGTTGGGAGAGACCATCTAGTCCAACCCCTGTGCCCAGAACAGATTTGCAGGGAGCACATCACAGGGTTGCATCCAGGTGGATATGGAATCTCTCCAGACCAGGATACTCCACCTTGATACCCTCTCCGGACAGCCTGTTCCAGGTTCTGTCACCCTCACAGCAAAGAAGTTTTTCCTCATATTTGGATGGAACCTCCTGTGTTCCAACTTGTGACCATTGCCCTTTGTCCTGTCCACCAGTGGCACCACTGAAAAGAGTCCAGATCCATCCTTCTTGCACCCACCTTAGATATTTATAGACACAGATAAGGTATCCTCTCAGTCTTCTCTTCTCCAGGCTAAATAGTTCCAGCTCTCTCAACCTTTCCTTGTAGGACAGTTGTTCCAGGCCCCCAATTATCTTTGTTGCCCTCCACTGGACTCTCTCCAGCAGTTCCCTGTCCCTCTTGAACTGTGAAGCCCAGAACTGGACACAACACTCCAGATGCAGCCTCACCAGGGCAGAGTAGAGGGGGAGGAGAACTTCCCTCGACCTGATGGACATGCTCTTCTCAATGCACCCCAGGACACCAATGGCCTTCTTGGCCACAAGGACTCATTGCTGTCCCATGGATAACTTACTGTCCACCAGGACTCCAAGATCCTTCTCAGAGCTGCTCTCCAACAGCTCAACCCCTCACCCCTATTGATCCAGCAGGTTGCTCCTCCTCAGGTGCAGGACCCTACATTTGACCTTGTTGAAAATGGTGCTTGGAACCCAGTGCCTGTGTAATCTGCATTCGGGGGGGGTTACTTTGGTTTGTATTTAGTCAGGTCCTGGGGAATGAACTCCCACTACTGACTGGTGTGCACCAAGTCAGCTCCTGGTGCACATCTTCCAGTGGTGCCCGATGGTCATCAGATTTATGTGACAAGAACACTCCTGGTATAAGCTGAAAGGCTGATGTGGACACAAGGCTGTGCCTGGTATGGGGTGGCTGCAGCATCCTCTTCTTTGGGAGCGGGGAGAAGGGGAAAGGGATTATAACTGGAGGAGCTGGAGAGGAGCTGTTGATATGGACTAGAGTACTGATGTTAGGAGGCCGATAGCTGTAGGCGATCAGGGACATTCAGAAAAAGATCCTAAAGTAGATGCTTTGAACAGACCCCTTGAGGGACTTGTCCCCACCTTTGAGTGAGGCAGCGAGACTAGCCTCAAAAAGACATAATCATGGTGGTACACTCAGCAGCTGGGATATGTCCATTCAGGTTCTAAACTCGGATTCCTAAACCTAAATGGGGTGACTGGTATGTGAGCCCACCTGAAAGAAAGGCCTTTGAAGATGTCTAGTAAAGCAGTCAGAGAATTACTAAGCATTTAAAGTGTGGTGATGCATCTAAAGTCATTTCCCATTGACAAACACCAGGCAGTTCCACAATGAACGTGTCCCTCAGGGATGGAGTGCACTCTGCTGCTCTGGTTTTGGATGCAGTGGTGACACTGGTGGCTTCCAAATTTTACATCAGGGATTTATGGCCTGCATGTGCATCAGAAGCATGGTTAATTGTGAGCTGTGATTTTTAGTATTATAGGATAATTCAGGTAGAAAAAGGACCTCAGTATGTCACCCAGACCAGCTATAAGTGGAATGTGCTCTGCAGCTGACCTGTATGCATTTGCAGCTGTATATGTCACGAAATTCCTGGTGAATGATGATTTTTTTTTACCCTCTACAGTACACTTTGATTAATACTAAGGGTAGCTCATGAAGTTCAGCAAGACCAAGTGCAAGGTCCTGCACCTGGGGCAGGGTAATCCAAGTAACACAAATATGGGCTGGTGATAAGTGGATTGAGAGCAGCCCTGCAGAGAAGGACTTGGGGGTTTGGGTGGATGAATTGCTGAACATGAGCCAGCACCATCCACTGGCAGCCCAGAAAAAACCCAACTGCATCTTGGGCTGCATCAAAAGAAGCGAGGCCAGAAGATCAAGGAAGGTGATTCTGCCCCTCTGCTCTGGTGAGACCTCGCCTGGAGTGCTGTGTCCAGCTCTGGAGCCCCCAACACAGGAAGGACAGGGATCTGTTGTAGAGGGTCCAGAGGAGGCCACAGAAATGATCAGAGGGCTGGAGCCCCTCTGCTGTGAGGACAGGCTGAGAGAGTTGGGGGGGTTCACACTGGAGAAGAGAAGGCTCTGGGGAGACCTTATAGTGGCCTTCCAGTATCTGAAGGGGCTACAGGAAAGCTGGGGAGGGATGTTTTATAAGAGCATGTGGTGACAGGACAAGGGGCAATGGTTTGAAACTAGAGCAGGGGAGATTTAGATTGGACATTGGGAAGAAGTTCTTTACTGTGAGGGTGGTGAGACCCTGGCACAGGTCACCCAGGGAAGCTGTGGATGCTCCATCCCTGGAACTGTTTAAGGCCAGTCTGGATGGGGCTCTGAGCAACCTGGTCTAGTGGGAGGTGTTCCTGCCATGGCAGGGGCATTGGAACTGGATGATCTTTAAGGTCCCTTCCAACCCAAACCATTCTACAATTCTATGAATCTATGAATCTATGATTAATTGCTTATTATTTGTAAAAGTGTAATTTAACAAACTGAGAAAGCATTGCTAATATTCTATACAGTTTTTCTTGGCAAACCAATTTCAGAATATTTGATATTCATTTTGGAAAGTCATTACTTTGTCATTCTTTATGTTGAAAATGGTTTCCAGTAGCTGACCTGACTCTGACACTTTCTGTTCGACTTGGCAAGCAGGAGAACCCCGTGAAGTCACCTGGTTTGCATCACACATCTAACATGGGGACAGGAAAAACTGATTACTGTTGAGCCTGGTTACTGATCAATTGTCAAATAATAATAAAAGAAAAAAAGTTTTAAAATAATTTTTAAAAAAGACAAAACCAATGTTAAGAAATGTCTGTTCAACCACTCCTGCCAAAAATCTTTCTCAAACTACAATTTAGGATTAGCCAATATACCCATACTATTTTTCTCCCAACAGGCCTGTTTTATTTTAAGATCACTTTAGAAGTAATAGGAAATTGAAGCGTGCACAATTTACATTTGACATCTCATCCCATCTCTCTCTTACATAAGGATGATGTATCTGAACACGAAGGATCTTGAGGCATAGGAAGGCTGCCTGGTAATGCATGATTAGACCACAATGGCAGTTTTCTTCTCTCTCATTCACATTCTGATTCTCTGAAGGACATTTTTATATCTCCTCCCTCAAGCAGCATGAAGTCTGCGTCCACAGAGATGGAATATTTGCCATGGGAAAACAAAACAACAAAGAGAAGAAGAAGAAAAAAAAAAAAGTAGTTTGAAAAATCTTAGAAAGTAAGGGACCAAAAAAAAAAAAACACAACCATGTTGAGCGGTTGTTACTAGTAAGTTCTTTTTTAAAATGAATTACATCTGTGCGCTTCTGGAAAAGCAATCACATGAGCTATTGCTTCAGAATTTAAATAAGGAAAACTATTCAGAACACTCCAATGCATTTTACTGGTGTATTCATAAAAAGGAGGAATCACTCAGTCCCAAACATTGGCATATGCATTTAACTGCCCAAACGATGACTACAGCAGTCCTCCATTCTTACTCCCTGCGTGCCGTGCTGCGTAGGCTCAGAAAGTGAAAGCAAGTCCCAGCTAAGGTGCTGGTCCCTGCGTTTCAGCGGCTGAGGTCGACGCTCGCTCTGCGGGTGGGAAAAGGAGGCAACCTCTGGCAGAGGAACAGCAATAAACAGCTGGTGATGGTAACTTCTTAAACTGTTCCAGCTAGGTCTGCCAGATTTAATCTAATCATAGCCCTCTTTTGCTGTAATGGAAAGGGGGGGAAAAAAAATAACAAAACCTACCTCAATTTGTAATTACTTAAACCTACCCTCTCGAATGCACTCTCTAATTCGAGGTGCCCTCACCTTTTGGTGAGTCATGAAGGACATGACTTTTTGAAGAGCACGGTACTTAACAACTTATTAGGGTTGAAGACAACAGGAACTGACAACACATGCCGCGGTTTTAAATCTGGATATGTTGACTCAAATTAGGGAGGGAACAGAGACACATAAATGACTGCCCACTTTTAAAGCCTGGGCTCTTCTGCTCTTCCCAGCCCCCACACTAAAGGATTTGTGTGTCTTCGCTGAGCACGTGTGAGGTCTACATTCTGTGTGGGTCCTCTTTCTACATGAATTAGCCCTTTAAAAATCCCAGGCACCACTTTGCTGATTAGTGTTTCTGTCTTAAGAAAAGCAGTGATTTTTGGATGATTTTTGGTTCAGACCAATCTGCCAAGCAGAGCAGATGAAATGGGTCGGTTTGGCGGACACCAGGGATTATCAATTATTATTTCCATGTAATCTGGTAAAACCTTGTTTGCTGAGGGGCAGAGACCCCACAGAGATGCTGTGACAACACTTTCCTGAGTTTGGCTCATGAGAACAAGATGTGATGAGCTTTGAGGCCAAAGGCAGAAAGAAAGAAGAAAAAAAAAGAAAGAGAGAACCTATTAAAGTTATTATCTGTGTTATGGAAAATGCCCAAGGGTCCAAGGAACATGAAACTGCCAAGCAGTAGACACAACAAAAATAGAAGCAATGCCCTAAACTTTATAGACTGCATAGATAAGGCAGACAAAGGAAGACGAAATGTTCTGTTTAATTCCCATCTTGCAGGTGGGAAACTGAGGCAGGGAAAGATTAAAAAAGTGACTCACACAATAGCACATGGCAAAGCTACAGATCACAAACCCCAGATGTTCCTGTCCTTCAGCAGTAGCATCAACATACCCTCTTCTGTACCCAAGCCCTTCTCCTTTTGGCTTTCGCTGGTAATTTTTATCTGCACCGAGACTTTCCTGTTACTGCAGAGTTGGCCTCCTGATTTATTTTTTTCTCTGTACAAAAGCTTATATATAGATAGATATATAACTACATATCGCGCTTGATGCCACACCTTAGATCAAAGTGTGCCTCCTTTCAAAGGCAAGCAGTTAAACTTCAGGCAGATTGAGCTGACCCTTCTCTTTCCCCATCATGACCCTCCTGAATACTTGATCAAGTCATGGGAAGGACAGTGATGGCTCCGAGAAAGGCCACGATGACCTCTACTAATACTAACAAGTTTCCCTCCCTGTGAACGCAGCAAGGATTCATTAGCGCGGGGAGGATCCAAAAATACATAGGATGATGAAAATTAGGCAAATTAAAGATGCACTCAATTTTGCCTCCTCTAAAATGAATTCCCATAGGAGCACAGTCAGTTTAACTAGTTTAAAAAGCTGCAGTGTCCAGAGGCAATGTACTTAACTGTTCCCTTCCTCCTTGCACTTTTAGCACCTAGCTCCTTGGCTTTTTCTAGTTGCCAGAAGGGTTTATGCAGGGTTGTTGGGGGGGGGGAGGGTTCTTGGTTTTGTTTTTTTTTTTCTTGGTTTTTCTTCCTCTGCAGCCCAACACGGGCTCTTTGCACATTTTCCCAAGACCTTTGGCCCCCATCCCTGGGCTTGTCTCCACAAGCCCTCACCAACCCACGACGATGCAGCTGCAGCAAGATGCTTTCTGGGTTACCTGAGCCTGGAAAGGCACTCAGGGTATCTAAAAGCCTTTCATATCCCTCCAGTTGCTCTTTAATGTGGAAAGCAGGACTGTCCCACCACAGTAATCGATTGACACTCTCCTCTGGTGCAGTCCATACGAGGGTTTCTTTGGAACCTCCCAGCAGCAGGCAGGCGAACCACCGAGAGCTGATAATCTTCTAATTAATAACACGGAGTTAGTGAATAACTCATGCTTTACAAATAAGTCAGCACATGGAGGTCTCAAGACCCCAGTGTATCCAAAGGAAGCCCGAGAGAAACTAATTGACATCTGTGGGGGCTACAAGGTCTGTTGGCTAGCCTTGCAGCTCTCCACAGCTGCTCACACGTACCCAGAGGAACTAAGGGGAGGCTGCAGGCGGCCAATTTTTAAACAAAACCAGAAACCTCCACAGGCTCGTCAATGGGTGAATATTTGCGCACGTGGATGTGCGCTGAGGGGTGTAAACGGGAGCACATGGTGTGATTTGTGCGTGCAGCAGCCTAAGTCCTGCTTATTTAGGAACATCGAGGACAGAATTCCCCTCTTTAAGGAAAAAAATGAATGAATAAACACTCATGTCCCTGGCAGTGGCTCCTGCTTTCCTGCCCCATAAGGAGCAGCATTACTATGCCATTAAACCTTTTCCCTCACACAGCTTTTCCTCGCTCAGCATTAAATGAGGACCCAGCGCAGCACAGGGACCTGCGGATGTCAGCCCCGGGCCTCCATGTCCTTGGGGCTGATATCAGGAGACCCAACTATTTCTGAAGGCCACGTCTTTACTGCCGAGCAGCTGAGCCCTCATGAGCGAACCGCGGGCAAACCAGTGGCAGGGCATTTCTTGCTGCAGAAGTGGGGGGAAAATGCAATGAGAAAAAAAAAAAAAAAAGAAAATATCCACTAGGAAAATAAACCCCAGAGCCTCTCCAGTCTGGGGAAAGGAGGGAAAATATTCCACTTTGCTGCTTTTGGTGCCTGCATCCCAATCAGTGCATCAGCCCCACTGGTGCCACAGGGTGGCCTCATGATTTTGCAGGTGTCTCGGATGCAACCTTTTCCACCTCCTCTGAGGGCTTCTTGGAGGTCAGCAGCAGCCAGGCAATGGCTGGGAGAAACCTGCAGCCCTGAGCCCTGGCTTGTGCTGTTGTCATTGCTCTCCTCGTAGCACCAGGGTGGCTTAAGTCGGTCATTTCAGAAGTAGAAGATTCCACATGGCACGTGCGAGGAACCTTTGAAATGACAGTAAAACACATGGCAGAGTTTCCATTGTCCCTATGTTTCTAAGTCCAGTCAAGTCCAGTCTTCAAGCATTTCTAACCCCAATTCATCTACAGAAAGCCTGTGAGCTTGCGGATAATTAGCTCGGCAGACCTCTTTGTTGCCTCAGCCTGGCTCAGTATAATATGCTCTGGTGAGTTGAATTTAGTTTACTTAGAATGGGGTCATGTTAAGAAACAAGCTTTCAATCCTCAAATTGCCTCTGTCATTGGAAAAAAAAATTAAAAAAAAAAAAAGCCTTGCTCTTTCAAATCCTATTTACAGACACACAACACAAGCCCCCGTCAGCAGAAGTGTCGTGACCCGCTGGGTTTGGTAGTTCCTCCCCAGGGCTCTGTCCTGTCCCGTCCACAGGCAGTTTCCGATGCTAAGCGAAGCCAGGGGTGAGGAGCGGGCACGGTATAAGGGGAAACCATAAGGACGGGATGTTCCGGGAGTCATGAAACACTGGGGAAATCAGGATGCATGTATCTGGGAGAAGTTTCGCTGGGCAATTCAAGGTTTGAGAGTATTAAATGAAGTTTGATGTATCACTTATCCCACCAGTTTTCTTCTACCAGAGCATGGCTTTCTGGCTACTTCCACTCTTTTTTTTTCATGCTAGTCACAGCAGCTGAGTTGCCATGAAGGACGCTGTGGCTCAGGCAAAGCTGAGAGTGTCTCATCTGGGCAAACATCCCTCCCACCAGTGGGTTTGCTGATGTTGTTCTGCTCTGTAGAAAGTTGAGGATGTTTGCAGGGGCACAGCAGCCTTGCTGTACCCCAGGGAACGCTGCTGGCTGCAACCCCATGGGCTGTCTCCCACCCCACTGAAGGGACCAGAGAGTACGGGAGGGCATTAGGAGCTTTTACACACCGATGCTCACGAAGTAGACAGCCCCCCCAAAGAGGGGAAGGAAGAGAGGTCAGTGGAAGAAGAATAGGGCAAGCTGCTTCTTGTGCTACCTCACAGCCCCCATTCCATGTTATTTTCACCACCAACCCCTTAAAGCCTTATTGGGCAAGGGGCTTTGAAGCCCGTCAGACTGCTGTCGTATAACTGGGTTGAACCACTCACTCACTCCTACCTAGAGCTACTGCTCCTGGGCTTCCCACTTCCCCAAGTCTCACCTACAATAATCCCTATCATAAGCACCTCCACATAACCCTCCCTCTGTATAACACGGGGGGAAGCCCAGCCCGCTGCCGGCGGTAGAATGTCTCCATTGTGGCCCCGTGCAGGCGCTGTATATAATCTTTCTCTGCCAATATATGTCTTCGTGAGCTGCCCTCCACTCCCTCCCCCCGTCTCCCTCCCCCTCCCAAAAATAAAACGACTATTCTTTTCTGTTTCAAGTAGATTTCATGCAATAAAAAACATTTTATTGCTTCCAGTAATTGGTATTTAATTTGCAGGCCTTTACAACTTGCAAAGAACAGAACTGCTTTAGCTGGAGAGCTGGTCTGTGTGTGCACTTTGTGGATTTTATTCCGCTGGCACTTGCTTAGTTGACTGGTGTAAAACGATACAATTATGGTTTTGCAATCAGAAAGGCTGCAGATAAAGACCTGGAGAGACGTTATAAGGTCCTGTGTCCAATTTGAAGCAGCAGGCAAGACAATATAATTTTAGAGGGCGCTGCCAGCCTCAGACATCAAAACTTGACTCCTGTTAAGTGTTTTCCATTTTACTGTCAAAATATCAAAGGCTGTTATTTAAACCCAGAGTCTCTTAAAGTTGATTTTCTTTCTCTCTCCTTCTCCCACACCTCTTTTTTTTCCCCCTTTAACTACCCCGATAAACGCGAGGCGAGGTAACCTGTGAAATGTTACCCCCCTCGCTCCCCACCTCGCCGCGCAAGGGCACTGAAGCTCGCGGCAGCCCTAAATCCTTTTTTGGGGTGAAATCTCTCTCCAATCGGCCCCATCCTTTCCGACGACAGCCGGGTGGGGGCGGTGGGGGGGGGGGGGGGACTCTGCCCCGCGGGGGCCCCGGCGGTCGGGGCCCGGGCCCGGGGGGGGGGTCTCGACCCTTCCTCGGGGGAGACGCCTCAGAGGCACCCACTGATTTCCTAGGTTTTTTCTGGGGGGTCGGGGCAGAGCAACAGGGACCGGTCGGCACATCTCGCCCACCCGCAGCCTTGGCGACCGGGCACAAGGAGAGCGTCCTCCCTACACCTCTCCTGGGCACAGCTGCAAATCTGCCATCACCACGCCGCTGCCCCCTGCCCCGCTCCCCCGACGGGTCGGGCCGGCTGCGGCTGCAGCCCCGGGCAGGGCAACATCCCGGATCGTCTGACACGGGGGTAGCGGGGGGGGGGGCTGCGGAGCCCAGCTACCCGGGCCGGGGGGCGGAGTGGGGGTGTGCATCCAGATCCTTCCAGATCGTGGAGTGGGGGGGTCGCGGGGAGTGCGTCTGTGTTGTGTGTCCACCCGTGTGCGCGCTCCTCGGGTCAGCGGGGGCTTCGGGACCTATCCCCTCGGAAAAAAAAAAAAAAAAACCTTTTAAAACCACGCGTGACTTCGACAACGTGCTCTAACGGTGCGGTCACGGAGGAGCTCACGCCGCTGTGGTGGGCGCGGGGCAGTTGGGGAGGGTGGAAGGCAGCTTCCCCCTCCTCACCACCCTGCCAGGGAGGGGCTGGCACCCACCGAGAGCCCCCGAGGCTGTGGGTCGGCGGGTGTTTCTCGGGCCGTATCTGGGGTTTTTTTTATTTAAAAATATAGGTAAATCCACGGGCTTCTGCTTGTAATAAACCGGCAAATTAATTATTCCTTCCCTTGAGTATTAAACTATTATCTGATTTAAGTTTACTCGAATGTTTCAACAATTTCATTCTGAGAAGGGAAAGGGGTGGGGAGTGTGTGGAATAGAAATAATCGTGCCCTTAACAGAATAAAAAAAAAAAAAAAAAAGAAAGAAAGAAATAAACACACCACCCCAAAAAGTCTCTGGTAGAAAAAAAGTTAAACTATACAATAATTAAAAAAAAAAAAAAAAAAAAA
>JANHGN010023130.1:0-14197 GCA_024605025.1 Megaceryle maxima | reverse complement strand
CAGGCAGTTTCTTATCCACTGAACAGTCCACCCATCAAACCCGTATTTCTCCAACTTAGAAGGGAGGATGTTGTGGGGGACAGTGTCAAATGCCTTGGTGAAGTCAAGATAGATGACATCCACAGCTCTTTCCTTGTCCACTGATGCTGTTACTGAATGAACTGCAGAGTTGAGAGAGACTATTTTTATCAAGTGAGATCCTCACTTCATATGTATTTCCACTTGAATTCCCAATCCCCTGACTAATCAAGTACGCTGTATCACGACGTCATCTCACCTTCCTGTTCTTTGTGTATGATGTTGCTTATCTGTACCTCTTGAATCTAATTCGGGAGCAAAAGCACTGAGTCAAATATGAGCAGCAGAGTCCTGCTCTCATGAGCACAAATTATATCCAGCTACTGCTATGACCTTACTCATATGAACATAGTATTTACTACACCAAGTTGGACCATCATTCCTTCCAGACCAATATTCAGCTTCAAAGGATGACAAAAAATCCATATCTGAATACCTGTTCAATCTTGCAATTCACCTAATGGAGCAAAAAAGCCCCTTTCTTCATCTCTGAAGTGGGCACCTGATACTTTCAAGAAGGGAATTTGATCCTTCCCTTTTATCTCTGTCTGTCCTAATGCAGCACACACCCCTGACACTCTTGAGTTTCAAACCTGGACCTTCACTGTTTGCAGCCTGTGGCAGGGTTCTGCTGACCCCGGGACGATCAGCAGACCTCTGGAGGAGCAGCTCCCAAAACACCCTCATGGCTCAGCACAGATGATGAACACAATGAACATCCAGGTTATTCTGAAATCAAGTGTAGCTGAAGCCATGCAAGACAGCTAAGAGGCTGTACAAACTTATGTTCCAGAAGCCAAAAGCAAACTGTTGCTGGAAAAGAATGAATGGGTAGAAAGGATGAACAGCAATGAAAAGTAACAGCTCACTCCTTTCCCTAGCAACCTTACATCCACTCCAGAGGCTTTGCTCACCCTCCATAAGGCAGCAGACAATACAAGCAGCATGTCATGGCCTTTCTGGCTGATTTATGTGTAACCTTACATCCTCGGGCTATGCTCAGAGGAGAAACTCACACCGCCTTTTATAGCCCCAGTCTGCCTTGGGAATTATTCAAATTTGATGTTTTGTACACCCAACCCAGTAGCTGGTCTCCCATACTGGAAATGCTGACACTCTTGATCTTGCCCTGGTTTGGTTCTCACTTGCCCAGATGATAAACTGAGACAGTGGCTAACTGCACGCACACACACACCAGACACCCCACCTTTAGTGACTCTGAGGCACAGTGTCCTTTTCTGTTCAACTGGGCAATGGTCAAAACCAGAGTCAGGCTTTCCAGCAGGTAGCTGCAGTGCTTGCTTTCTAATTGTGTGGTAACCTGCTCACATTACCAGTCAGTGCAAGCTCCTCATTACAAGCTCTCACTGGAGATCAAGCACAAGGATAACCAGGCACTTGGAAGTAATAATGTGTTTGAAGGCGGCATAAGTAAAAAGTGACCCAAATTACTTCCAGTGAACAGCTTGAAATAACTGAAGTACCTGCAGGTTTGTAGAAGTTAGTCAGCCTGTGCATAACTCACACCCCTTCTGGCTGCACTATCAACATTTCTGTACCTGCTGCTGGAGAATTTGAGAAGAACTTTTGCAAGTAGAGAAAAGAGAGGTCTGCCTCATTGAAGCAGAGGAATGGATGAGTAGGGCACGCTGCTCGGCCTCCTCAGCAGTTGTCAGACAGCGTGTTACAATATATGTTAAATCAGCCATAGATGAGAAGTTACTGTGAAAGACAGAGGGATACACAGCCTGTTCCTATAAATGTTTCCTTGGCAAAGACAAGCTAAAAATGACTGTGCTGTAACAAAAGAGTACCCAGAATCTAGAATAAGTGTCCTTGATTGATAGGTAAATCAGTGTAAATTACTTAGATCTGGAGATTTAGTCCTGAAGAAAATAGATTTGGAAAAGACAGATTATCTTTGCTGGAATCAAAAGCCTCTGACTTGGTTACCCCCAACTGCAAGTGGGAGGATTTTAAAAGGAATGTAGCAGTCTTGGAGCTGTGAGTTCTTGGAAAAAGACTCACAGATGAAGAAGTGTCTTCCACTTCCTCATGCTACCTGCTGCTTTGCAGTTCAGCAGGTGCTGGGCATCCTGCCTCGCAGGGTCAGGCGCCGCTGATCAGTAGCACACTATTTCTTGGAGAGGCAGCAGCTCCTACCTGCAGCTGAGTTACTGCTTGCCCATTACCCACCAATTGGGAAAGAAAAGGGCTTCCTAATGCATTACTGTGGAAAGGCTGCCAGGCCCTGCTCTAGTCCATTCTTCATGCCAGTAAAGTGTTGCTCTCTAAGGCTTGTTGTTTGGTGTTCAGTAGAAACTGGTTACAAATGTCCACAGCAGTGGGATCTCCCCTCCTGGAAAGTATTGCAATACAGAGACTACATTTCAGCTTTCCAAACAGCACTTTTATTTATCCTTTCCTATTAATCAAGTCCTCAGCTTGCTTTATGATGATGCCATCTAAATAGATGGAGGGATATGATGTGGGATTCATCACCTGAATTCTGGACAGTTATTAAAGCTCATCATCCTCTGTGTGACAGCTTTGGCTAATGGCAGGAGAGGAGCCTCTCTGGGCATTGGGTGAAATGCCTGCCAGAGCCACAGCTGCCCTAGACTAAGCATATAACTTGTAAGTATCTTAAGTTACTTACTGTTTTGGGGAGATGTTGGAAAACTTTTTAAGATGGCTTTGAATCCTTCTTTCCCCTTCTTAGTGCTGCCTGTGAAATGGATACCCTTGTTTGAGTCAGCGTCCGTGACACCAACTCCATCCTCTCTTGGGCAAGGTCCTATTTTAAGCTTTTTTATCAGAGGCCACAGCTATTTGTGTCATTGTCAAAATTCTTCAAAAGGTCCAGTGACATTGATGGTAGGGCTCTCAGAAGCCAAAGGTTCTGCAGTAACATAAATAGGATCAGCAGCACTAAGTGCAGGTGAAAGAAAAGCCAGCTGCACATCCTTTCTGTCTCCCTTGGCAACAGCATCCTGCCAACAGAAAATGCTGCCAAGGGAAGGCTGGGAGGGAAGGGCTGTGCATTGCAAAGCTGGGCCTGGACAGGCTCGCAGGGGAGGGGGCTGTCAGTCCAGGGAACACTCTTCTGCTTTAAAAATTATTTTTGGTTTGTTTCATGTGTTTTTGGACAAGGGAATGCACAGAGCCTCTGTCCTTATGAAGAGTTTTCATCTGAAATTCCAAACGATGGTCTCTGCAGTTTTGAGCCATAAGTTTCCATCCATGACAGCACACAGGGAAGAAATCTGTGGTGAGTTACTACTTACAGATGTGGCAAATCCTCCAGCAGAGGTTAAAATACATGCCATGGTTCTCTTGTTACACCAGCTGCAGCCCAGTGTTAAATCATTGTTTCAGCAGCAAGCTCTTAATCAGACCTGAGCTCTAGAAACTGCTAAACAAGCTGATATTTGTAAGGACCAAATCTTTTTATAATGCACTGAATATCTTTATTTAGAAAAACCTTCAGACTGGAAATAGTAAGGGTGAAAAGTGAACTGCAGATGGCAGGGAGAAAAGGAGAATCTGCATGACCACAAAGATGCAAAGCAGATCTAAGATTATTATTTGTACTCTGTCCTTCCATGTCCTCCGTGAAACGATCATGGCTGTGAAAACAGAGTTTGTGTAACTGCAGGTAAAATATACTTGAGATACAATATATGCATCTGCCTGGCCTTCCTGACAGGGACTTCAGTCCTGAAAATCAGCACTGGGGCCACCGTAGAGGCCCCATAGCTGCTAATGCTGCTGAAGCTCAAACCAAGTGTCACAGCATCATTCCTGTCTGATTTGGCCACAGCATCAAAAAAGGAGTCGGGCTGCAGCGTGCTTGTGTCTAAGGCCTGAAAAAAGAAGGAACTTCTCACCTGGTGTGATGAGAGAAAAGAAGGAACTGGCTTTTCTCTCCAACAAAGTATGAGGGATGAATTTTGCTAGAAGCCCATGTAACAGACTGCTCGTGCTGTTACAGCCCCCCTGGATATCCCAGGGACTCTTCATCAGAGACTGAGTAGTGGGGATTTCCCCCTGACTCCTGGGGGGTTCCTACCCTGTTCTCAAGAAGGTCCCAACTTGTTGCTCCCTCACCATTTCCTCATGGTAGCTGACCACACAGGGCACATTTTTGTGCTCTTTGGGCAGTGTGTTCTTGCAGACACCCAGCTGTGCCAGAGAGAAAGAAAGAAACGGGGGAGAAAGAAAAAAAAAAAAAAAAAAAAAAAAAGAAGGGAGGCAGGATTATGGCTTTAGGAATCACAGGGTCTGTGGACCTCTTTATGGTTACAAAGTATAAATTGCCCACTCACCACTGAGGAGTGAAGAAATAAAATGCAGAACATGCATTTCGATGCCAGGAAAGAGGAGGAGAGAAGAGGATTGCTATTTCATTCCTCATATTTTCCTCTGACAGGAATATTAATATCATTAGAGATAATTGAATGAAGTGGAAAGTCTGGTGGAGGCTCAGAAGCAGGAGGTAGATCTGTAAAATCCATCCACACACAAAAAGCTGAGCACTGAGCTGGAGGGAGGGCCCTCTGTCTCAGAACAGGGGCTGAACAGCCTCACAAGGGCATGCAGCTGGGGTGCGTGTTGCTGTTTTGTTCCCGGAAAACGAGAACTGCCAGCAATCCTCTGGCATGTCAATGGACCTGTGTCAGACAAACTGTATCAGGACTTGATGGGGAACCAAGCTGGAATACCAAGCAGCCCTTGAATCCGCTGGCAGCGAGGGGGACTGGCTCAGCGAGTAATCCTGCCTTGCAGTGGCAAAGGTGCTCCATAAAGGAGCGAACCCTCACGCTGCACAGCCCTGCAAGACACGCCTGCCTGGCTGGCTCTGTCCTCATTCCTCCAAACCACTTCCAACAATAACAGCAACTCCTGCCTGCAGCTGCCTCCTTAGGGGGAAGATGGGCTTTTTCTTTCTTTGCTGAGGGACGAGGCTTTCAAATCTTGCAATGTGAGCAGGTGAGGATGTCTGCTGACAAGTCCAAATGATATTTTCAGGTAAGTGATTACCTTGAACAAGCAGCTAGAGTCAGGCTCTTGCTTTTTATTACCCTCCTCTCGGTAATTACCGTTGTCCTAGATTGTCAGGAAGCTGTTTCACCAGATTCTGCAGCTTGGCTGTCTGCATATATTTAGCTGAACAGGGGATCTGAAGCATTTCTAAAGCACCTATTCCCAGAGTATCTGTGGGTCTCTAGTGCAGTGTGAATATGAATTGGGAGCTGCCTGCTCTGTGACTACACAGCACTGTCCTGTTTGTATCACCCTTTGTTTAACTCCCTGCTGGACCAGAAATGAATTGTGTTTTACAGGCTTGCTGTCTTGAAATCTGTGATGGACGTGCATCTTGGAGGCAGTAGTAGTGTTCTGCTGTGGCTTTATATCACTGAATGGCTGGGACATCTTGCCACATGAAAGCTGTAGCTCCCGTTGCCGTTGGTGCACGGGGAGTGTCGGCGAGTGCTGCTTAATTTGTGTTTGTACATGTGATGTCCAGAGCTGCTGCTGGTTTATGCACCTGAAAATAGAGCTGTTACTCTGTGTGTCTCATTCCTTGCATTTTACCCAATAACTTGTGCACTGAAGCCGGGGTGATCGTCCTGTCTAATACTTACAAGGGGAAATGGACAATAACTTGTAAGCTAGTATCTGGCAGTTCTGGCTTGACTAATAATGACAGGCAGGGGAAAGAAATTTTCTGTGCAGAGTAACCTCCTCCTTCTTCTCTCAATTCTGCCACCAGTAATGTTTATGAAGGCTCATTTATTGTGAATGAAAATCATATTGCTGTGGCAGATCACAAAGAAATGTCCAAACCAAAAATGACCATAAAAAAGTAATAATATATACTTTCTGCAGTTTCCATCTATTATTTTGCTTCCTGTAACATTTTAGGTTTGCTGAGAGACACATGGGAAGTTAATGGTGGTGTGAAGAAAGCTTTCATTAAAACAGTAACATTGCCATTGCTTTGACCACGTTTTGCACAACTTTCTCACACTATTAGCAAGTCAAGACTGTGAGAAGCAGAGAGAGGCTTCAGCATCCCGCACACGGCCCACGTGCACCCCAGCTCCACGTCTGCAGATAATAGGTCCTTTGTAGGACACTCTGCCCATGGCGGTCTGAAATAATGAGTCCAGCAGTAGGTCTTTGCACAAAAGGCTCTTCCTAGAGCAAAAATGTTTGCCAAGCACTGGTCAGGGTGGCTCTGTTTGTCTTGCTGCAAAGTCCAAGGTAGCAGAAGCCAGAAGGGGTCAAACACCAGACTGAGCTTGTTGTGCATATCATTTGCTGTAGGAGATGTGAATGTGCAGATCAAAAGTTTCCACTGTATCTCTGTCAATTAGGACTTGGTCCAAAGCCCTCTAAAGTCACTGGGAACTGTTCCACAGGCTTTAGATCAGGAGTTATGTAAGTCTGTGTTGTTTAAAGGGGTGCCCGGGGAGGCTGAACGCATGAGCTGACTCGACAGCCGCGTGCCTGCCCTGCCATGTCATGCAGAAAGGCTGTTCTCGAAGTGCCCATGAAGTGTCCCATGCAGCACCAGCCAGTACTAACTCCTAAACAAAGCTTTCTAAAGTTGTACTGTGCCAGGACACTGTCTCCTAGCAGGGACTCCTGAGGTCCTGAGATAAAAGTCAAAAAAAGTCAGCTGCTGAGGCCCAAATTACTGTTTTTCCGGCTTGGAGGAAGTCAGTTCCGCCTCCTGCATGCAAACAAAAGGGTTGTGAGGAAGTTCCCAAACAGTAGGACCCTGCTGATTTCATAGTTTGGGAAAGCAAAATACTCCTAACATCCAGCTTTTCTGAAACTCACTGAGGACATCAACCTCAGTCTTTGAAAACATTGCTGTAAAGGAACTCCTTCATTGTCTTCATGTACACAACTGCACACACCACTTCTGGACTCCTCATGTGAGCGCATGACGGGAAGAAGCACTGCAGGGTGATCCTGTTGAGATTTGAACCATTGCACCATGTTGTCAGGAAGTTCTTATGTCTAAATGCATATCAGCACCTTCTGCATACACCCTGCTATCACTCTGCTGTCCTTCATCCTTGAGTTAATTAATTTTGTCCTTAATATTCCCTTCTTAGTGCACTATGCAAGACCACAGTTCACACCACACAGAGATGTCAGGTCAATCAGCCTTCTCATTAGGGTTGAGTGGTTTTAATGTAGTCATAAAATTAGACTCTAAAAGTGGGAATTTGACAAGCCAGTTTGACCCCTTTGGAGCATGAGCTCCTACACTTGAGAAAAGGCCCCTTATGAAAAAACTTAATGGTGTGAAATGACCTTTGAAAATATAATTGATTATTATTATTGCTACAATGTGCTTACATCAGTCTATATTACCATTATGCCAGCAGACTGCCAGTCCTTACCCCAAAAGGCTCATGCTCTGAGTAAGATCAGTCCTAGAAGTCTTAGGCAGCCAAAACTGAAGGGTTTTGATAAAGAGCTGCAAGATTGTGCTTTGAATAGACCAAGAGCATCTGCTCTGTACCATCTCACCTTGGATATCAAAACTTTGCCCAAGGCAACCAGATTTTTCAGTAACAGTCCGCCTGTGGCAAAATCCAGCCAGAGCATGCTTAGGTGATGATGCAGAGCATCTGAAAATACCAATTACAATACAATTTACTTTTGCCTTCCAGTTGGCTGTTGATCAATTATAAAGCCAATTAATTCTACTTAAAAGGGCTAGCAAAGCCCACTGTGAAGACCTGATGAGATGTTTCTTTCTAAATATACAGCACTGGGTATTTTCACAATGATCTCCTAAACTGAATATTATTTCAGTAGTGAGGGGCATAGATTAGCTCTGGTTGTCACCGAAGGAATTACTGGGGTCCATTCAACCAGGAAAAAAAAGGGTCCTGAGAAGCTGTAGTTTGTGGGACCACTGTGGCTCTGCAGAGGCTGTTAAAGGGAGCATAGCAGATGAGCAAAATCTGACTGCACAGCCTGAGACAACCAAACAGCATGGGGGTTAGTATTTATTGCCAGATAAATCACCTCTGATGAATAATTATTGATACTTTACAAGCCACCTGAAGGTATGAGCTAAATGCATCTGGCTGCCTGTGCCTGATGTGTGGTGACCTGCTACCACAACAGACTGCCCCAGAGAGATTATAAATCTTTATAGTGGAAAGCTTCTGATCTATCAGTATTTCAAGAAGTGGAGATGGATATGAGGTAGGTTTTCAGCCAAAGATCAGGGTTTCTAACCCCAGGGCACAATATGCAGAAAAGCTGACAACTTCCATATTCCCTAAGGAATATCCTGGAGAAAAGCATTAACCCAATAGAGATGTTTTCCTGCCTGTGAGCTGTGAGAGAAAGTAGTTCCACAATGAACATCCAAAAAAAATTTTGGCAGGCATTACAATCACGATAGTCTGGTATCTCACAAGATTTGCCAATGCACTTTATCTCATGTGCTCAGAACAGCAGGTCTAAAGTTTCCTGAAACATTATCTCCACACACCAAATCCCAAATAAATGGTCATCCTTTCCTCTTTGAATTTGTTCTGTGGAAGCAACTTGTCTTGGCATGAAATATTAGCCATATGGACACTAGAATATCTGCTTTGACCTTGACCTTGGAATAAGTGCTGCCAAAAAATGTGAAGCTAACTCCTGCCTTTCATTTCCAAGAGCGATGCTCCGTGAGAATAGCATGATCCACTCTCCTGGTTGCGACCGAGCATACTGAATATGTTTTTTCTTTGATGAGGTGTTCTGCTAGGAGCACATTGCAGCTGGCTAGGAGCTGGGAAGCAGTATCCCAAACAATGGTTTGTTTGGCAGAGATACTTATTTCAGAAATAAATAAAAAAGAGCTAATTTTAATATCAGGCAGTGGAAAGTGCATTGCTGGTAATTGGCTTCCACTACATTATCCAGTCAGTGTTTTCATCTTCTGGACACAGTGCGAAGTAACAGGAGGCTGCTAGGGGCAAGATGAGTTGAATTCTGTTAATTGCAGAGCTCTGTGCTGTTCTGGTTCAGAAATGAAGGTTAGTGATGCAAGCAGAGCATTCAGCTGGGTGAGAGGAACAGGTCTACTCCTAAGGTGAGCTTCTGCTGCATGCATTGTGCTGCTCCCAAATGGATGTGAATGACGCACAGGATTCAGAATGAACACAGTTCTTGTTATCTGCATCTGCCCAACACTCAGCAGAGCACTTAGGGCCCCATGGACTCACCTAATCTGAGATCTTCTTGCATTTTCCCAAGTCCCTGTATTCCTTTTTCTGCTGGTGCCCATAACAGTAAGGTAGAGTAAGGTAGAACTGAGTGGCATAGCAGTGCTCACAAAGAACACTGTCAGGCCTGGGCAGGGTGGAGGATGGGGCAGGAGGGTACTCCACAGCCTTGGCTGAAGATGATCACTATGCACTTTGGAGTCCTGCAGCTTCAACGGACTCATCTCCCCCATTTGTTAAGACCATAGAATTTTTCACCTTGACACCGCTGTTGAAATTCACACTAGCACAATGTTAGTGGTGCCATCGGATGATGCTCAGTGGGCTGTGCAAAAGGGATTTATTCCCTGTGCTTCCTTGTGGGCAGAGATCCACAATACACTTGACAGCTTCAACATATGGAAATGGTGACGTGTGATTGATGTGGTCCCTGCAGGTCACACCAACTCACGGTGTGTTAGCCCTGCATCCCAGGGAGGCTTATGCTACTGCAGCTGCCCATGTCTATTACGTGGACTAGGAATAAGTGAAAGAATTGATGTTGCCAGCAGTGGGAATCTGGCACCTCATGAAATGATGTGCACTGCAGAGTGTGTCAGGAAGCAGTTTTCGCACATCTGACCCCACAGCACCTGGGAGTACAGAGCGGGTTACAACCAAACATTTGTGCAAGGGTGCGAAGGGCAGTTGTATTAGATTGAGTCAGACCCCTAATAATCACATGGGGGGTTAAAATGGCTGTGAAAGAAGTGTTTTCCTGTTTGTTTTTAAAATTTGAAGATTTTCCACATCTTATACTCTAAGATGTGACTAGATTTTCTGAAGTCACTAAGTAAAGGACAGCTTAGATAACCCAGGAAGTCCTCTCACCAGACATCCCTTCTTGACCTAATTCGGCAAGGGCTAAGCAGCTGCTCACTCAATAAACAGATTGCTTAATGGCATCCAAGACTGGAGGCAGCCAAATTGAGGATTTTGCAGCCAAAAGAATGAGTGGACTAAGGTTCCCCATAATGATGCAGCCATTCATTTGGAGGCCTCCTGGCCAAAGTGAAAACAAAATCATCTTTTGCTTCTGCCCCTAAAGAGTAGGATGCTTAGTAGCTTCTATAGGGAAATCACCTGCCTATGGCACCTCACAGTGCTCTCCTAAGTCCATACTGCACACTTCTCTCTCCCATTGCCACAGCGATTTCTCGCAACCTTCCCATTCCCACGTTGTTGCTCCCATGGCCACAGGGCCACCAGCAGTCCCTGCAGATTTTCCTTTCTCTTCCTACTTTCCCAGAGAAGCCAACAAAGTTGGATGCTAACTTTTCCGTCCTTCTGCAGAACATGGAAGGTATCCCTTCCTGCCAGATGCATGAGCCATGCTGCTGTTCCCTGTCCATTAGACCCACCCTGGTGTCTCACCCCCTCTCTGTGTTTTTTCCTCCAGGTGTTCTACTGATCTTGGCACTGACAGAAGAGCTGGTGTTTTCTGTTCAGGTACTGTCTCCCACTGTCTCCTCCTCTCAGGGCTTCCCGATGGACACTACCACTATCACAGCCATGGGAACAACACCTCGCCACAAAGGCCGCCACGCGGCAGAGCCCCTTCCCACGTCCACTCGTGCCATTCCCCATCCCGTCAGCCCAGTGGAGGAGGCTCCTTCCACCGGGCAAAAGCAAGTGAGTGGCCCTCACCTCGGCAAAAAGGAAACGTATCATTTATACAACGAGAGCGCTTTGTACTCGGGACAGACTCGCCCCAAGGGGAAAATATTCCAGGTTTTCAAAGGCAACTTCTCAGAGTCCTCAGAGCCTTACCTAAAGACGACCCTGCACTCTCCCTTCCCCACCCTGAGGAGTCCCTTCACAGAGCATGCGTTTCAGTCCCAGTCCACAGCGTCCAGTGATCCAAATGGCACAGGGCTGGCAAGAACTACGCACTCAGACCCCCCTCCCCACCATAACTCCTCGGGAAGCCTTAGAGAAGCAGAGCGAGGGGACGGGGCGGAGCTAGTGGTGCAGGAGGCAGACTTTGCCACCACAACTGCTGTACCATCAGCTGATCCTGAAGCAGTGTCGGTGCCTTTTAAACCCACTCACTATGGTGTATGGGATATGCTGAGCAAGAACAACTCTTGGGTAACCTTGAATCTCAGTACAAATGTCCCTCTGTTTGCTGGCCCTGGATCTGCAACAGCAGCAGCGGGTCACTCGGTTCAGACCAGTTTTGACGTCAGCATCTCCCCCCCAGCTGCGGGAGACCCCAAGGGAGCCGCTCCAACACCACATGGTGCTGTGACTAATGCGACCTTGCTGGGCAGTGCTCTCTCTGCAGCACCTGCCACGAGGTTGTCCAACTCCATTTCCACGGCTGGCTCCACCGCTACTGGGAACTTCCTAAACAGACTGGTTCCTGCCGGCACCTGGAAACCTGGGGTGCAAGGAAACATCTCCCATGTCACTGAGGGGGACAAACCCCAGCACAGAGCAACCATCTGTCTCAGCAAGATGGACATTGCCTGGATCATCCTGGCTATCAGCGTACCTATATCCTCATGTTGTAAGTTAATTGCCACTTTATTTTGCTTTCTCTTTCCTTAAAATTCAAATTGCAGCCCATGATTCAAGGACCAGGTGGAGAGCTAAGAGAGGCAGGGTGGCTAGAGTTGGATGAGGACCAATCCCTAGACAGAGATCACATTCGCTGACCAAAGTGTCCAGGTTCAAAATGCAGGGCTAGGACATCCACACTCAAAGCATGCCTGCTCTGTGGCTACTAGAAATCACTTAGACTTTTTTGTCCCTCTATTAGAGACTGCAACACAAGGCTGAACAACTCTAGAAGGCAAAGCAGCTTTACTTCAAGGCGTTTAAGCTGGTGACCAAAAATTGTACAAGTCTTTAATCTAGGAACCACTGTATGCTGCCCTGGACTTGGGTTTAAAAAGTCCACTGATAACCAAAGGATTAATTACAGTTGCAATGGCTAATACCTTAGGAAACACCAGTTTTCCAGCAGAATAAAATATTTCATTGCAAGTGGTTTGTGAACTATCAGATTTTAAAGTCTGATAACCAAAGTGATGGTTTCCTCCATTTCAATTCCAACCTTGCAGCTGCTGAGGGAGCAGGAAGAGTTTGAAATACTGGCCTTCAGGAGACTGAAGCCAACTGCAGGACCAGGGCAGGCTGGGCTCCCAGAGCTGGCTCAGGGTCTCATCATTTGACCCCATTACAAAAATCACACAAGAAGTTCTGAGAAAGCTTGTGAGTGGATGCCAGGGTCTTCCCTGCGCAGCTGGGTTATATCAGCAAGGTGGGACAATTGTTTCTGGGGTTTCACTGTGGCGGGATGTGATTATGCTGATTTGTCTGGGTTAAAACAAACCCAAACATTTCGCAGCCTTTGCTGTGTGAGGAAACATAAAAGGGTAGCAGACAACAACACTGAGTATTAATTCTTCTATTTACAGCTCTGGGCTGTAATAAGGACAAGGCAAGATGAGCTGACTGAGCCCACAGCTTACTCCTGACAAAAAGGACAGTGCTGGTCTCTCCTGCCCTCACCTTATCCTTCCCCTTTTCTGCCTGGGCCTGACCTGACACCCCATGAGATGCTTTCAGATTGCTAAAGTGGCCAAAAATTAGCCACTTTGCACTTCGGTGCTTTCTGTCTGCCCAGGGAGCTGAGTCATCTCCCTGCATAGTCCAATGAGCACAAGCCCTGGAGGAACACACACCTGGAGAGGGAGGGAGCCGCACTAATCCTTCTGGCACCTGCAGATTATGGGATTGGCTCAGAACATAGAATATCCTCATTTGGAAGAGACCCCCTGAGGGTCAACAAGTACAACTCCTGACTCTGAAGAGGGCAACCTCAGAGTTAAACCATGTATCTAAGAGCATTGTCCAAACAGTTCTTGAACACCTCTGGGGTTGGGGCTGTAACCACTTCCCTGGGGAACTTGTTCCAGTGCTTGACCACCCTCTCATTTCAGTTCTTACTTCAGAAGAACTGTGTGAGATTCCAGACAGACATTGTTTTGGATAGTACATTGTGATCTATTAGACTTGTGACTCTGGGACCATCAGTTCTGCTACTGCCAGCATGGTTAAAACCATGAGCAAGCTTAACAAAGCTTAAACCTAAACAATGGACAGTGAAAATAGAGAGAGAACAAAGCATCAGTGTGCACAGATGCTTCTGCGAAAGCTGGAGAGGAGGAACTGGGATAGAGTAAGCCTGTGATGAGAGGCAGAGAGAGTTGATAATTTGATGAACAGTATCTTGTCTACCAATCAGCAGAAATAGAGGATCACATAAATTCTTCCAAACATTATGTTTTGGGCCAATATTCAGAAAGAAATCTGGTCTGGCTAGAAAGCATCCCAGTACAAACCACACAATATAAACCTGTACAGCACAAGCACAGAAAGCATGACCAGTGTGTAACTGGTGTGTCTCTGCCTGCAGTGTGTCATATATGAGCTAATAACTAATGATAGCTGTTATTATTATTAATACTACTAATAATATGAGGAGTCAGTTGGCAGACCTTCTAAACCACTATTCATTAAATAGTGGCGTTCAACTTTTTCCTTATCTCATATGTGCCCTACAGGATGTGCTGACATGACTATTCGGAAGGGACAGGAGGGGAAGGAGGGGTGGAGGTGTTGCCCTCTATGTTAAGAAATGGATTGAATGTGAGGAGATTTCCCTAAGGAATAGCCACGAGCAAGTCGAAAGCCTGTGGTAGGAATGAGAGACCAAGGCAACAAGGGGAACCTTGTGGCCAGAGGATTATAGGCCTCCTGATGAAGGGGAGACTATTGATGCAGCATTCCTACTCCAGCTACGGGAGGTACCGCAC
>JANHGN010023128.1:0-12780 GCA_024605025.1 Megaceryle maxima | reverse complement strand
GGTGGTTGGTTTGTTTGTTTGTTTGGTTTGTTTTTGGTTTTTTGGGGGTTTTTTGGGGTTTTTTTGGTTGGTTTTTTTTGTTGTTGTTGTTGTTTTTTGTTTTGTTTTGTTTTTGAGGTTGTCATCTGTTACAAAATCCTACAAAGAAAAAGAAACAAAAAAAACCCAGAAAGAAACAGTTAGATGAGTACCTTAATTCACTTGCTATCGAGAAGCTGTTACTATAACAAACAGCAGCAAGACTTTTAAATCAGGCCTGTGGAACAAAGCATTCCAGTGTCATTTTTACATTAGTGATTGCAGTTGATGTCATTTTCACAAAACAAAATTATAACCAAAATGGATATTTCAGGTTAAAGTGCCACAAAGAGTATATAGATACATTTCCATCAATAAATCTGCCCTCTTCCTGCCCTAAGTGTTCAACCCCTCGTGATTGACGTTTTTACCACTAAATTATACTATGTCTGCTTCTAGAAGAAATGTCTCCATTACAAAATTAGCTAACCATCAACATAACATAAAATAACTTCAACATGGTGTCATTTCACAAGAATATTGATTCTCGCAGACTTACTGGATTAAATCCTGGTTTCCCATAAAAGGAGCAGCCATTATGTCTTTGGTAGACTGAAAAATATATATGGTGGAGAGATGAATATTGAGGTGATTAAAACTTCATTGCTGAGCTCAGAAGCATAGGAATTTGTCCTGTGGCAATAGGAAATAAAGAGAATGGACAAGGTATTAGTTTGAATTATACATAAGAACAAGGTTAAAACCCAGCTCCTAGTCTGTCATTTTATTTTCCTCTGCTGAAAGATATTTTTGACTATTGGTTACAGGAGGAAAAGTCATCAGTTCTTCTAGATTGACTACCTAGTCTGCCAAATTCTTTTCAAGACCTTGTGTATGTAACTTTTCCTTGCTTCATTTTCCTCGCCTTTCATGATGATAGAATTCCTCCTACCTCACAGGGTGTTGTGACCTTATTATTGACTGATATCTGAAAAGACTTTGAAGTTCTTAGTTGGGCAATGCTATCTGAGAGCAAATAATCATGATATGCAACAGTCATTTCTTCCTATGTCAAAACTGGAGAAAGGAAAACTAATTAGAAAACAGATTTATTTTTTTTAAAATCACCATCTGTACTTCATTTTTTGAGAGTTGCCCTATATTTAGCCTTGAAATAACAATGGACTAAACTCATTCTGGACACAACTTCTGGGATTTTAATGAAATTACACTGGGAATAAATTTCACCCTGGTCTTTGCACCCACTTGCACAGCAGAGAATTTCCTAAAGGAGAAAAAATACCCTCTCTGTGACTATGGTTCATTCCTGGTACATGCAATATTTTGTGTTTCAGCCTCATTCCTTCAAATACAGATGGAAAACCAGTGTCTTCATTAAACAAGACTAATGTAAATTGTATACATGGTACTATCCTGAAGAGTCTAACCTGTCCCGGGCTAGTTGTGATGCTCACAGAACAGCAGCAAGGTGAACTGCTGCCAGATTGTTCACCTTTATGAAGTACTTTTCATCTCTGATCATCTTAAAATAAGAGCTTTTAAAATCAAATCAGTTCTGCACTCCCTTGTAGAGGAGAACTGGGTAGCATGCCAGTTCCAGGAAGACAGGCAGTAATGAGGTGTAAAAGACAAGGGGAAAGCATGAGGTTGCTGGGGAGGTTTGCAATTACAATGTCTGTGCATGGTATGCTTGTATTCCTTGAAAAGCAGCTACGATGGAAAAGCACCATCCCTCAGCCACAGCTTGTGCATATTTGCAGAGGCGAGGGGACAAGTGGAATTCTGCTCAGCAGCTCCCTCTCATTCCGGCTCTGTGTGGCATGCATGTGAAAAAAAAGAACATTTTCACCTTGGGAGAATCATAGTATATAGCAGCCTGTTAGTCTGTCACCATTCATCCCTGCCCATTAAGGCTTGAAGAGGACAATGTTACTAGTTTCTGCCCATTCAATCCTTTTTTGTTGGCACATTACTATTTTATCATTTTGATCTTCTCCTTACTGAAGATAAAAGACACCATGGGCGGGATTCATGAATGACTACTGTTATTTATCGACCCAAGACTTTTTGAACATTTTTTTCCCCCTCTGATTCATGAACCACTTTTCCATATTCGAAAAGCAGTTCATAAATCGTTCAGCACCAGCAGAAATTAATAATAATGAGTTCATTTACATAAAAGGACTCATCCTGACAGTTGCTGATAATGTTTGAAGCCAGAACCTTGTCGGCAAACAGGATTTTTGCTGGCAGTGCAGGAAATAATCTTTTGTTTATAATTTAATTAAAACATACTTTTCCCTCTGCTTTTAAAGATGGTATAGGAACATTTTGTTAGGCAAAACATTCTGAATTTTTTTTTTTTTTTTTTTTTCCCCACAAATGGCATTTCCCAGAGTGGAAAGAATGATTTTTTTGTAGTATTGAGTCAGACTTTCAAGTGAGAGGAGTGTGTTTTGATTTGTTTTCATTTTTTGAGTGACTATTTATTCTAAAGCCATTGGCAGCTGCATTTCATGAGGGTTTGTTTGAACATATTCTTTCCTGTGGATGTCTGTGTGTTCACTCCCTCCCTCCCCAAGTTTCATCCCGAGTTTCAAATTCAAGTGAACTTAAAAATATCAACAAGAAGCTCCCACATTTTCTCTGGACTTGAAACAATGAGTTTCACATTATTTTGATGCACAACTATAATCAGCACTGGGTTTATTTTTGGAAATGAGTGATGAACCTGAATGAACGTTTACATAAAGCCAGTCAAGGGGTAGAAGCTGTGAACAGACATTTAATGCTAGCACACACATGTGGTGTATGGGTGTCTTTCCTCATGTTTGAATGCCCGGAACTGGTCTCTCTTCCCCAGTGCCAGATTTATGTAATTTAATGGAGCTCCATTGGACCTACATTGCTATAAGAGAATGAGGGTTTTTGAAGTATAAGTGTTGGGTTTCAAAACACACTAATGCCTAAAGTAAGTTGCAGGTTGTTGCTGTGAAGGGAGGCTTGCTCTCCCCCACCAAAAGCCTTGTAGCCTTCCATGCAGTGGGACAAATCTGACAGAAAAGTAACCCCTATAAGCCCACCCCATACATTTTCCTTTGGACCACCACCAGGGCAGGGGGCATTTCCATACATCCAGTCTCCTTCAGGTGACTCTGTGCAGCCAGGGAGTTTCTGTAGCTCCTGTAAAGCTCCTTCTCACTCCCTGTGCTGTTCACAGAGACTACGTGTCTAAAGTGAAGTTCAATTTCCACTCCGGAGCTCAAGCCTAAAAATTATGCACAGCAATAGCCAACATTGCCACATTTTAAGTAACTTTTTGCATACAGGATCAGCCCTTTCCAGAGAATGCTAGGTGACTGAAAAGCCCCATGCATGCTGTTTTTCTAAGGTACACAGTGGAGCACTTAGGTTTGCAAGGTGGTAAAGGAAATAGCCATATAAACATTTTACACAAGAAATGGTCGAGTTCTCTCTTAGCATTTTGAAATGAGTAAAACACTTGAGTGTCAAGTATCATTAGAATAGAGAGGAAATTCTTCTTATCTTGTTTAGTTCTTTACGTACTTTTGTACATAATGCAATTCTTTATGTACACAGCTATCAGAAGTTGTGATATGGCATATGATTATTCAATTTCTTAGTGCTGGAACTTGTCCGATAGTGCTGGAACTATTCTGATTTTTATTTTGCATTTAAGACTTTGGGAAACAGAATAGAGTGTTATCACAAGAAAGACTTGAAGTTGGAAATGAGTATTAGTCTGATCCGCGTTATATCTGTTTGGATATGGCTCCAATAGAAAAGCTACTGTGAAAAACTACAACAAAAGGCCTAAATTGTCTGTTCTTACTTTTGCTCTTAATTGGTGACGTCTGGGTTTGTTGGGCTTGAATGAAACTTTTATTTTGTGTTTCTGAGGAGGAAGAGTTGGCCGACTAGTTATCTTTATATGGTTTCATTTCCTCTTATGTCCCTTTCTCTTTCATTTTATTGTTTGAAGATTTTTAAGGTAAATATAAGGGAGCCAGAGGGTTCACCAGACAGTTCACTGGACTATTCTGAGCTGTTCCACTTACCTGCAGCACGAACCCCGGCATCTCACTTCAAATTTATGTCTTAATCTGTAAAACAGAGTTAATAATTCAGCTTAGAAAACTTTGCGATATGTTCGCCAAGATCACTATATAAAGACAACATTTTCTATCATTATTCATATCACCTTTACTTTTTTCATTAGCAAGACATGATTTTTCAGAAACAGGCTTTTATTGGAAATTGGCTATTGTAAACTTCTTTAACTGCAGTTACTGTCTGCCTGCACAGACACCCCTATTATAGACACATATAGGCTATGTAAGCTGCTACGTAACAAACTGCACGTTGCTTCTCCAGTTTGTCTTATATGTTGGGGTAATTATCAATATCACCAGTTATTGCCAGATACGTGACCAGAACCAGATATTATAGCTTTGTCAGGGCTGTATGTGTTACAAAATTTTATCCTTTCCTTTAGCAACCTTTTATAGGCTTCAGAAAAAAAACCCCCAAGGATATAAAATGGAGAGAATTCAGATGTGGAACAGAAACTGGGAATCAAGCTTCTTAGCAGAAAATATCTGAGAAAGAGGGGATAGTTCTGTCTGTGGCAGCAAAAAGATATGCTAAGCAGACTGAAAGCAACATTCATAATGTTAGGAGCCCACTTTCGTCAGTGCATAAATTCAAGTCAATGAAAATGTAATGAATAAAGCATTTAGAGAGGTGATTGTGACAAGGACAGGAGTGGGGGAGGGGTGCTGGATATACAGTTGCCCACTTCAAGTGAAACTGTGTTTACTGCTGGAGAGGAGACATCAAACTGGGGGGGGGAAAAAAATAGGCCTAATGTTACCCAAAATACCTGCCTTCCCAAGCAAGTGAAGCAAAATACCAAGCCTTCCCAAGACTGTGAAAAGAATCAGGGTGCTTGAACTCACTGTGTAAGACCTTGACATAACATTTAGCTACATGTAAAAGATCTTTAGCAATATGTAAAGGATTTTAGGTGTTGCAGACCAGAGAGTTTCTTGAAAACATCCTGCTGCAAGTGAAACTTAAGTATAAAAATGCATCACCCTTGAACAAATGTCTGTTGGGAGTTGCAAAAAGCCACTAAGTCTTGATCCTGGTAGAAACAGCAGATGTTGCTGGAAGCCACAACAAAGAGCCAAATCTGGAGCTGAAGCTGCTCAGCATCTCTGAGGATTTGGCCTTCAAAAGCCTGCAGACCCCAAAAAGGCCAATCCTAGGAGGCTTCTATATTGTTCTGAATAAGTTTTAGGAGGGAAAAAAACCCATGAAAATGACTGAATAAGTTTTAGGAGGCAAAAAAATAAGACAAACCTGAAGCAAGCTTTCAACCTTCTCAATTAGTTTTAGTACGGATTTTCAAAGTTACCTTCGTGAGGAAAAAGGCTAGAAAAGTAACTTGCTTAAAAGGAATCTGAAAATCTGTGTTCTGTTCCTGCCCTCTCCAAACACAGGGACAGTTTTCACTCATGCACCTGATCACAAAGGCAAGTTAGGGAAGGAAGATATAAGAAAGGCAAATGATTTATTGGAATCAGGATGGAAATGCAATCGGGGCCGATGTTTCTGTTATTTATTTTCACAATTCTGCAAAGATCTGCATGTTTTCCATTTATCAAAGAAGCTAAAGGTTTTAAAACATTAAATAAATTTTAGTAAAGTTTCTACCAAAGAGGAGATTCTGCCAAGTGGTCTAAGGAGAAAATACTGTGGGCATCTAAAGCGAGTGGCAATTCTTAAGAAGAAACTGCTCTATGGCTTCTAATTTCTTTCTGTGCTTGATATACTGGAGAGCAGTAGCCAGGAGATAACAAATGTCTTGCCACTGGTTTACAGTGAGAAATCCCTGTCCTTCTTTTTCACTAAGCCTTGAAGCTGTAGTAGAAATACTTCATCCAATATATGCACTGGCCCAAACTTTGACATCGACTGGATTTCCCCAAATCCTGAAAACAGACTTAATAATGATGAGATTAGGGAAAAAAAAACCCAAAACCAAACAACACAAAAACCCCACAAACAAACAAAAAACTCCCTCAAACAAAACAAAACAAAACAACAAAAAAACCCCAAACAAGAATCAAGAAATACAAATCCCCAGAACACTTGGGTTCTTTATATTTACATGATGACTTCTGAATGTCGAGGTATTAAGTGTTAAGGTATATTTTGGGGAATCCCACTTTCAAGCTTTCTACATAACCATGAAACCTAAAAAGTTTTGGTTTACCTTAATTTATTATTTTCTTTATTTTCTCAGGAGCTGAGGGTGTAAATAAAGTATCAAATACACCAAAGGCCATGATGAAATCATAATAACTGGTAATGCTGCCTAAAATAAGCAAGCAAAACACTGTTCAGAAGCTAGTAGAAGAGGAGGAGAAGGTGTAAAGTACTGCACAAGACAGAAGAAGGGTTTGCAATTTTACCAGTTTGGAAAGGCTGGTTATTTTTACATTAGGTTTGCACTGTTGTGAGTGATTATCTCAGCTTTCAGATGCCAAGGCGTAATTTTTTTTGTGGGACTCTCTGAGACTAAACCACTCAACTAGCCATCTCAGTCCATTTTCTTTCAGACTGTATTTCTCTTTTGCATTTGGTAATTTTTTTGTTTTCCTTGGTTAGGTTTTTTTCAGTGAGTTTCCCTTGAAATAGCTCATTACCCCCTTTCTTCTCTCTGGTCTGGGCTGCTACTAAGTTACCAAGGGGTCCCAGCACTGGTCCTTGCATTGCAGAGCACAGACATTCCCAACTGGCAGGCAGAGATGGGCAGGCAGAGCAGGAGGAACCCCACAGGCCTGCCCTAGGCACTTGCATTTGCTGTGATTCCCCTCTCCCCAAGGCTGGAAAGTCCTCTGAAGAGGGAGCGTTTCTCAGGAGCCAGTTAGATGTTGCAGCACTTCCCAGGGAGCTGGAAGTCTCCCCTTTTTATCACACATCTTTTATCTGAGAAAGCAAGGAGTCCATCTACCCAACCCCTGTTTCCACTAAGAAAATACATCTGGTCTCTAAGAGTAAAGGAAAGAAAAGAGGCAAAGATCTCTGTATGAGCACAGCTGGTGTCTTGCACTAGTACCACCATGAGCGAGCTGTATTTGAAGCATGTCAGGCTGATATGGGTGAGGCTGAAGGACGAAGGCTTCCCAAATATTTTTGAATTGATGGATTAATATTAACTCTGAAAACTTTTAATGTATTTCCAGTCACCAGGTATCTCACTGTGTCAAGAGGACTGTTATTGCTAAGGACCTTCTCTCCATTCAACCATCTGCACCATGGGATGATCTCACCTCTGCATCTCACTAAACCAGACATTATTATTTAACCTTTTCTTAAAACCTCTTTGGGACGAGACAACATTTATACTTGCTAGGGAGCTTCTTCCAGTACTTCACCACATTAACAGAAGGAAGCTCTGCCTGATATCCTTCACAGGATATAATCTCATTTATTTCCCAGCAGATATGGAAGAAAACAAAAGGCAGTTCTGTCCTCTAAGACCTCCTTCCTTCGTTTTGCTCCTCCATTCAGCTCCAAGCACTCTCTTGCAATGCACATGTAGTGGTATTCTGGTGTACCTAGAACAGAAGGTTTCTCTGAAGCCTTAGGGAACAACCCCAACCAGCATCAGAAATAGAAATAGCAATATAAAGCAACTGGAATATTTAAATCCATTGTCAGAAGGGATGCACCTGTGGGTTTAACCAATTGTTGTATAAGCTCTTTCAAAGATAAAAGGGTTGTATAGGAAATGATGGATGTATTTGCCTAAAATAAATGCATGTCATTGTATATTTGGGATTTTTAGTAGGTGTTTTGGCTATGTCATTATATGATGACCAGCTCCATGGTTTTGTATATTTACTTAATACTGAATTTTTGTATCCAGAAAAGACTGGGAAGTTGCGTTCTAACTTTTAAAGAACACAAGTATTGCAATTTTAAAACACTAATGTCAAAAACATATGGTATGTATTTTACAGGGATCATTTTAAAAACTTGAGATAAAGAAGAAAATCTATAGTAAGACATTCATATGATATCTTATTTGTTACAGCCAGATAACAGCTATGTCATGGAAGTGAGAAATGAAAATGAACACAAATTTTAAGAAGAGATGTGGCTGCTGAGGTCATTGGTGACCTTAGTTTCACTACTGGGTATAGCTCAAGATAGACCAAATATAGAGATCTTCCCACTTGTGTTCAAAATCTAGTCCTACCTCAGATGACCATAGTTCTATCAAACTGTTAGATTACTGAAGACAAATGAGCACTGATCAAAGCACTGCCTATATATACCAAATAATAATATCACAATCATTGTCATTGGACAAAGAAAGAGAGAATTGCTTAGTCAGATAGCAAAAGCTTTAATTGTAGGGTTGCGAAAATATTGAATGCAGTAAAATACAGTATAAACTGCAATAAAATATAATAAAAACTGAACCTACTTAAATTCATATAATGCTAGATTTCTCAAGAAATGCTGAGGGACTGCCACCTTCTAGTCTCTCTGTTTTCATTTACAGCAAGTTCACTTTGGAAACGTTAAAGAATCTGCATCTATCAGAAAATTGCTCACTTACTGAAACCAGCTATTTTTAAGGTTTTATTTAAAGGAGATAATGAATAAGACTAAATTGATGTCAGGCATGAAGTAATTTTAACCAATACATTCAAAGTCTATAATACGAAATATTGGAAAATTATATGTAGAGTAATCTAAAGTAATGAGATGTTAAAATTCCTTGGAACCTAGAAACTCTTCTATTCATTCTGTTCTTCTTTTTCTTTCAACCTCACTGTGGGAGGCTCCATCTCTGACATCTTTATATATGATGTTCTCATTTCAAAATGCCACTGAACCTTCAAATGAACACTTGCCTATGATCTTTGAATACAAAAATACTTAAATCAAGGTTTTTATATTTTAGTGCACTCAGCCATAATGTGCTGTGAAAGAATTTTGGTATTTAGTCTAGATCTTATTTCAAAAGAAAGGAAAAGACAACTCTCAGAATTAAAACAATAGTTCAGTAGAATGAAATACCAGCAGTACTGGATAATTTCTAGACAGGATATTTTTAACATATATTGAAAAGAAATGAAAAACACTTTAGAAAGGAAAATCTGGAGTAATATACAGTGTCTTCCTATAAGAATTGCGTATAAATTGCCACTAATGACTGAAAAGAAGTAAGACAAGCAGTGTTTGTACAGTATTTACAGGTTGGCATCTTCCCGGTGGTAAGGACTTGAATGAAGAGCTTCGAAGGCTTACTTTATTGGTGGATACTAAAAGAAAGCAAGCAAGGTCAGCTTTCTGTTCTATGGTGAACACAAAACTATCATGACTGTGCTTTAAACCAGTCCCTTTTCTTCCTCATTAGGCCACAGAGATTTTTTTAAACTATAAACAGGTTCTGAGGCCATTTGCTAGAACAGATTATCTTCTCTATTGTCCTGTTAATCAGCTATACAAGCACAATTTAGGATGACATGAACAAACTAAACCAACCAAGTAACTTGATGGAATAATGCAGAACTGCTACAGAAGTCTCAAGTCAACCTTCTATTTACTTTTTTATAATTACCTCTTAAAGTGGTCGATTCCACACATAAATGCCACTCATTGCTTTGCTTTATTTCTGCTCTTTCAATTAAGATGCAGGGAAAACATGACTCCTTATTCCTTCAATGGCTAGTTCAGCTTAGTACCATGTTTCATTTCACCGATTGTAAAATTACCCCACCAAATCTCAGATAGTACTTTTAACAGACTTGTCATATGCAATCAAGTTGCAGCTTTCTAATGCACGTCAGAATTTCTTTTTCAGGAGGTCAATGAATCAGAATTGTGAATTTTCAGTTTCAGTCACCTCTCACAGGCAGCATTAGTGAGCATCACAGTGCTTTTCAATGATTGAGATAGGTGTCCCCTATGCATTTCTTCTTGAAGCTTTTACTGGCTTTGAGTGTCATCTTGGTTGAAGGAAGAAGCTGGCTACATCACTGCTTAAAAGCTATGATGACTCAAAAGCTATGATTGTTTCTGCCTTTCATCTTTTCAACAGGATTGCTGACTGAAGTGTAGTAGTATGAAACCAAGCTCACTAATAGTAAATAGATTTCAAAACCACAAAGAAGTTAAAGTTTATCTACACAAAAATGTTAAAGCTTATCTGGAGGCAGAAACAACAAAAACATGGGTACCTCCTTCTGACAAATCCTAAGCTCTGTTCTTTAATGTCCCTGTAACTGATAAGAACAATATTAAGATTTTTTTTTCATCTTAACTAGGTGAGTGTAAATGACTCACATGAGAGCTGTGCAGCTATGGGAAGCAGAAAAATGCACAACCGTAACATTTTATATGTACCTATTAAACTTGCAGATGTCACGTGCCAAGGAAGCAGAGGAAGGATGCCTACTGGCTGCAGTTACTGGTTGCACGGCTAGGAGTGCTCCATCCAGTACAGCTGCTGCCCTGTGTGTGGCAGGATGAGCTGCTCTGTTCCCTTCCTCTGGTGCCAAATACTGCTGGCAATGTTCAGCAAGCTCCCTTGAAATGCACAGTCTGCTTAAACAGCTTGGATAGGAGTGGTCTGGAGAAAAGGGAACACCTGAAACATTGATAACAAAAGAGCCCCAAACACTAAGACTGGTTTTAGTGGAAAGTGCATCCTACGGTTGCATGTGAGATACTGCTAAAAGCAAATGTTATTTCTTCATCTTTAGTTTCACTGCTAACTCCACTGATGAAAAGATGCAATACAATACTCAGAACACCACTACAACAGACTTTAAAAATATTTCATTTTTAAGCCCAGCCTGTAGTATATGGTGTTATATGATGATGGTTAAACACGTTAGTATTTGAGCACCACTAGACTAGGGACACGATGAATCGCTGTTCTTAATTTGGAATTATGCAAATGCTCTGATGTCAGTAGATGTAATCTGAATGTTAATGCATTTATGTTTTGATATATCAGGAATAAATGCAATAGAAGAGGAAAGATATCAGAAAGGGGTGAAACAAGACTCACCTTTAGAACACCAAAATTTTTTCAGGTGGTAGTCACTTCTTGACATTTCCAAATTAGTCTAAGAGGAAAAGTGAAAGTTAAAAGAGGTGCCAGTTTCCACAGTTATTCCTTTTTACCTAAAGAAGATATCACCATACCGTCATCCAGGTATCTGTACAGATGTAACAACTCTTATGAGATTATGGAATGTGAAGATACAGAAGAAAGGTATATTGTGCAAAAGAAATGAATGAATCTTTTATGAATAATCTTGATTATTATGAAAAAAAAAATGGTAAGGTGTTTTCAAGTAATAAAACTAAAAATGCTTGGGAAAGTGTGTAAGTACCTAAAAGCTTAGGTAAAACTCATCTGAATTTCACTTAAATAACCAGACCTGAAAGTAAAAATTGCACAGAGATTTTAATGCTTCCTGATTTTGGATACTTGGATGAAATGTTGCAAAAGATACTACCCTTATTAAAGAGCTTTAGGGTTTTTTCCAGTATCTCTCCCACTTAGAAATAGGTAACATCACACACAAGTCCTATAGGAACAACTGTACAAAAATCTTTCTAACCTCAATATTTACTATTCAGGTTGAGAGCGATTTTTTTTCTCTGTTTCTACCAGTTTCTACCAGCAAAGGTTCTACCAGTACAGACCAGCAGTCCACATTTTAAAACTGTACATATTTTAAAGGCTTTGTAGTTATTGCTGTTGCTAACCAAATTTTTCAGAAAGACATTAAAGACTGAGCTAAGTGCATGAAACAATAAGGAAACCAGTTAAATATATAGCTATTGAAAATATCTATTCCAGCTGTAGAGTACACAACTTTCTTTCTAGGAGTTCAAATGAATGTACAGTGGGTTGAGAGGTATAAGTACCAGTTTGTCATTTGTTTGCGATGGTGCTTGCCCAGCAATGCGTATGGCGATGATGAGGTTAAAAATCATCCCTGGAGTAATAGGGGCAACCTTTTATTTTTTTCCCCCAAGGTATTGCCTCAGCTGTTAGGATAAGAGATAAGTTCCTTCAGGTGAGGATGTAGGTGGGTTGATTGAGGTAGTCCAGCCATGAGGTAGTCTGCTGGGATCAATTAAGATGACCCAGATACCAAAAGTAAGGAGAATGCTTTTGCTCCTGTATTGCTCCTGGTTTCCCACTCTTGACTGTAAGCTATGGGTTGCAGAACTGAGTCTTGATCCTGTAAAGCTGAGCTGTTGTTATCACTTTGTGAATTGAGTACGTTGAGAAATTAATTTCCCCATAAGCAATAAAAACTCCTTCCATTTAGAGCTGCACAATAAAAATACAAACCTCGGTATCTTAATGTAGCTCCCCTTCCTCCCCACTCTACCCTTTTTCATTTTAATTTTTACACCCACAGCTAACAATGGGATAACCATCCATTCATTGTGGGATGCAGATCTAGCATTGTTTTCTCTGAAGACACTGTCTCCTTGAACAGCTTTATCAAGAAAGAAATCTAGTCAGTTTCCTAAGTTACAGTATTGTTTTCAATATTATACAATATATACATATATATACACATATTGCTTTATATTTGATATATATATATACATACTGCTATATATATACAATATTGCTTTTCAATATTGCTGAAACAAGGTAGG
>JANHGN010023125.1:0-10374 GCA_024605025.1 Megaceryle maxima | reverse complement strand
AAAAAAACTCAACCAGAAACCAACCAACCAACCAAAAAAAAAACCCAAAACAAACAAAAAACCAACCAACCAAACACAAAAAAACCCCACAAAAAAACCCCAACCAACCAAAAAAAAAAAATAACCAAGAAAAAAAACACCAAAACACCTAAATACCTAAACATCTAAACATCTAAATACCCTGATCAAACATGACTTCAAAAATACAAAATACCCCCCAGCATACCTGCTACTAGAGGATGTCCTGAAGCACCAGGTCTACCCATTTCTTAAATACCTCCAGCGATGATCACCACCTCCCTGGGAAGGATGTTCCAGTGCCTCACCACTCTTTCTGTAAAGAATTTTTTCCTAATATCCAATCTAAACCTCTCCTGCCGCAACTTCAGACCATTTCCCCTGGTTCTGTCAGTAGTTACTAAGGAGAAGAGGCCAACACCCACCTCTCTACAAGCTCCTTTCAGGTATTTATAGAGGACAATGAGGTCCCCCTTCAGCCTCCTCTTCTCCAAACTAAACATACCCAGATCCCTCAGCCTTTCCTGGTACAGCTTGTTCTCTAAACCCCTCATGAGCTTGATAACTCTCCTCTGGACACATTCCAGCACCTTGATGTCTTTCCTATAATGAGAGGCCCAGAACTGAACACGGTATTTGAGATGTGGACTCAAAAGTGCCGAGTACAAGGGCACCGTCACCTCCCTACTCCTGCTGGTCACACTGATTCTGATACAGGCCAGGATGCCATTGACCTTCTTCGACACCTGGGCACACTGCTTGGTCATGTTCAGCCAGCTGTCCACCAGCACCCCCAGGTCCCTTTCCACCAGGCAGCTTTCCAGCCACTCCTCCCCAAGCCTGTAGCGTTGCCTGCGGTTGTTGTGACTGAAGTGCATGACCTGACACTTGGTCTTGTTCAACCTCATCCCACTGACCTTAGCTCATCGCTCCAGCCTGTCCAAATCCCTCTGCAGAGCCTTCCTACCCTCAAGCAGATCAACACTCACACTTAATTTCATGTCATCTGCAAATTTACTGAAGGCTCATTCGATCCCCTCATCCAGGTCATCAATAAAGATATTAAACAAGACAGGTCCCAAAACTGAGGCTTGAAGGACACTGCTTGTGACTGGTTGCCAACTTGATTTAACTCCATTTACCACCGCTTTCTGGGCTCGGCCATCCAGCCAGTTTCTAACTCAGTGAAGAGTCTGCCTGTCCAGGTAGACAACACCCACTGCTCTTCCCTCATCCACTAGACGGGTCACCTGATCATAGAAGGAGATCAGGTTGGTTAAACAGGACTTGCCCTTCATGAACCCATGTTGGCTTGGCCTGATGCCCCTGTTGTCCTGCACTTGCTGCATGATCACCCCCAAGATGAAGAGTTCCATAATCTTCCCTGTTACTGAGGTCAGGCTGACAGGCCTGTAGTTCCCCAGATCCTCCTTCCTACCCTTCTTGTAGATGGGTGTCATGTTGGCAATTCTACAGTCATCTGGGACTTCCCCAGTTGACCAGGATTGCTGATAAATGATGGAGAGGGGCTTGGCAAGTTCCTTTGCCAGCTCCTTCAGCACCCTTGGGTGGATCCCATCTGGCCCCATAGAGTTATGGGTGTCCAGTTGGTTTAGCGAGTCATTCACTACTATTTCCTGTATTGTGAGTGGATTATTCTGATCTCCATCCCTATCTTCCAGCTCAGGGGACTGAATACCATCAGGATAACTGGTCTGACTATTAAAGACTGAGGCAAAGAAGGCATTGAGTACCTCAGCCTTTTCCTCATCCTTGGTAACAGTGTTCCCCTTCATATCCAATAAAGGGTGGAGATTCTACCTGGTTCTTTTTTTGTTGTTTATATATTTTCAAAAACACTTTTTATTATGTGTTTTTTATTAGAAGTGTCTTGCAACTCTTGTGCCATTGAAAGCAGGGCCAGGAATGATGGCTGTAGCTCCTTTAGGTCTAAAATATCCCCTGTTGTACAATGTTTATTTCAATTAAGTCATGTAGATTTTGTTCTGAGTCAGCTTGTGCCTGAATGCACATATGTAAATTAAGGGGATCAAAGATACATGTGATTATCCCAGTTGGAATGAAGCTTCCTGGGACACCATTAGAAGGTACTAGTAAAAATGTTTTTCTATAACTTTTGAAGTATAGGATCTCAAAATTTTTGAGAAAGGTTTTACAGCTAAGATGTGTACATCTGTGTATTCTTTTCCTATTGCTGGGGGGTTTTTTTTGTTTGTGGGCGTTTTTTTTGTATGGGTTTTTTTTGTTGTTTGTGGTTTGGTTTGGTTTTTTGTTTGTTTGTTTTGTGGTGTTTTTTCAGAATTTTACCATTCAGAGCTCTTCAATAAATCCTTTGAGCACACCACAAGCTATTTTTACTGCACAATGCAGCTTCATAGGCTATTTAACACAGTGGGCCATGTTTCACAGCTGGCTGGATCTCAGGAAGTTAACCAAATTCTGCTTCCATTTAGATGAACAATAAAATTTACAATGATTAAAGTGGGACTTATAGTTTGTGATTGGCAAATTTGTTTGTCTCAGCACTTATAAAGGTATATTCTGTCTATATCTACTCTCCACTTGTCAGGAAGAGAGCTAGTCAGTGTCAGTCATCAAATACTAAACTTAGCTTCAGTTTGTGCTTATTTGCACAAAGTTACATTTTCATGTAATGTTTCCAGAAAATAAACTCTGAAGGATGAGCTTATTTATAAAATGCAGACACGTTGACATATGCTAGTAAAAACAACAGTGGAGATGAAATACTGAACTAGTTCTTTATTTTATTGGACCCGGGGTCCAAAGTCTTCAGGATGAGCATTCCCATTTTTCATGTATGCAATGTTGTATAAACTTGCTGAAAATAGCAAACTTTTTGTTTTGGGAAATCCTGTAATCCCTCCTTTTGTCTGCTCACCCATATTTTGAATACTGTTAAGTTTCAGATGTAAACCATTAATGCATTGTTCCCATGTAGTAATACCTGAACAACTATGTAACTTTACATGTATTAAACTACCTTTATGTCTCTTTAATAATACTCTATAGAGCTATACATAAAGAACTTCTGGATACCCAAAGGTATAAAGGCATATTTAATGTTTTGGGAACCCTCCTATATAACACATAATAGAGTCAATTATTAAGTATTCAAATAGCTATATAAATATTTTGTGAGGAATGGAAGGAGAGAAAGTTTGTTTTATTTCACTGAGGTTGTTCCAAGAAAACTGAAACTGACTCCAGCACCTGCCGAAGAGCAAACTAGGATGCTCTTTTTCTACTGTATCTCCAAGTACTTAGCCCTCTTAGGATGGTTGATTGTACAATGGAGAGTTTTGTATATGTTGGTCTGTTAATTTGTGAACTGTGATTTTATTTTTTTCACATAAAATTAATAGTTGCATAAGACTGTATTTAATTCAGGTGAATATGTGTGTCCTAGTAAGAAAGAGGGTAAATAGTTAAAATATAATTTCTATTTATAGATTTTATTATTCTTTCCTGTTCTGATTTTCTAAGAAAACTTACAAAACTAGAGGAAACAGTGTCTTTTTTTCCTTTTTTTTTTTTTTTTTTTTTTTGAATGGCATACCTCTAAAATCTTGTCTTCTCATAGTTTCATAGATAATGTTACCAATTCTAGAGATATTGACTTGCTTCTGTATTGATACAAACTGGTATTGATACTTAAGTCTGGAAAAAAATAGTAAATAACCTGAGGCAGCTTTTCATTAATCCCATACTTAATTTTACTGAATGGTATGATGCAACATAATTGTGGAACAAGTTACTTTAAAACAAATCTGTACTGAATGATTTGGACTTTTGCAAGTTGAATAGAAGGAAGAAAAGAAACCCAAACCATTTAGGTTAAATAGGTATAGAAATTCAGGTGTTTTCCTGAAGTGATAGGTAACCTTGTTAATTTACCTCAGCAGACATACTGTAGGCTGATTTGAAGGAAAGTATGTATGGTAGTATAGGAAAGCTATACATTTAGGAAGCTGTGTAGCTAGGAAAGAGATTTATGACAAACTTTATATTTAATTTCCTGAAAACATTCACACTAGTTGGTAGCACTGGGAGAGGTGGACTAAATAAAGATCTCAGATCTCAGAATAATATTTTAAACTACCACTTAGATGACATGTAATTTGAGAAACATATTGATTGCATTTTTTGTAGCCATTTTTTTTTTTTTTTGTATGTGTACATTTTACACACAGAATAAAGTTCATGTGGAAGTAGGAAAAAATGAATCCAGAAAATGCTGCATTACTTCAGAGTGCACATAGATGTATTGTATTGGTCTGCTTTTATTAAATATATTCAAATGCTGCTATCAAAGTATCCCCATTATTTTCCTGTGGAATACATAAAATGTACTTAGTACACACAGATAAACATTTGCATTTTTACTGGAGATCAACCAGAACATTCTGTATATGCAAATGCTATAGAAGTGTTTATTAGAATTGCAGGAAGCCCCTTTGTTGTTGAGACTGTAGACAATATTTGCATATCTCTGAGGAATCTAGCTACTTGCATCTTTTTTTACATACCAGCTCTGTTAGTTCATTATTTGATTTTTGTCACTACAACCCAGAGAATGTGAAGAAAGATGAGAACAGTATTACTGACAGAAATCAAAAGATAAGCTTAAGTATGAAGAAAAGCTGAGACATGTATTTCAATGAGATTTAAAATGCAGCAGTTAAGTGAAAATCCTTAATCTGTTTTTGTTACTGTATTCGAGGAGCAGTTTACTCTTCAGACTGGAGGAATTAGTCTGCATGGATTTACAGCAGAAATAATTTTTTTTTGAGATTGCATTTACACAGCTGTTATTAGTTATTAGAACAAATACCTTACTATAATTTACTTAAGAATTCACACCTGATTATTGTACTTCATACCTAATTTATTTGTTCCCAGCTCCTATGGTTCTGTTTGGCCCTGCAGATTGAGCACTGTTTAGCCTGTGGTAGGATCTTGGATTACTTCTGTCTCAGCTGAACCCAGTTCTCTCAGTAGGGATATTCATTTTTATGAGTTAAAACAAAACAAATCCTCAGTGATAGATGAAAAGTGAAAACAGGGGAAGACATTACTTTCCTGTGAGATTGTCTATGTCCTGGGGGAGACAGGACAATTCAAGTTCTGTCTTATGGATGGCTGTGTTTTGTGGGTAGTGAACATGAGAGTGTCTAATCATTGCTCTGTGTTTTACTGAGTGTAGTTGTGTGTGTCTGGGGCAGCTGACATGGGAGGGGGGAGGTCATGAAGCATAACCTGACATCTGTAGCTGTCATCCTTGTTCCAGGAGTATATAAACTTACAAATTGTTTCTTTGTTATGCACAGCAATGGTGTATCTTTATTCAATACCTTCGTATCTTTTTTTTGTTCTGTGGTTTTGATTAATTTTTAAACTTTTGGAGCTCTAATTATTCTAAATGCAGGAATGAGAAATAAGGTTTTAGCAAAGAAACTGTTGGAAAATGTAATCATAATACCATATTTTTAATCCTATTTAATAAAGAAAAAAAAAAGTATTTGTTTTCTAGTTATGTTTCCAAATGATGGCAATTTTGTAATGGACTAAATCAAATCTACTTATAATGAATTGTTTTCAACAGGATAAGAAATTAAATGATAGTCTTAACTTTTAGGGAAATTAATTGCTCATGCAGGATCAGTTCCCCCAAAATCTGTAGTGATTCAGAGTATGAATCAACACAGGGATTTAATCAATTATATTTCTTAAGAAACATAGTTTAGTTATTTTTTTTCAAGAGCGAGACAGATCTTCCTCTCTTCCCCCAAATTGCTAGGGAAGAAATCCACCCCAAGCAGAAAGAGTATGTGAAAAATTTCTGACTCTTGTGAGTTGCTGTTTTTCTTTCTCAGGCAAGTGTTTCTCAATTTAAATGGTGTTTTTGTTGGTTGCAGATTGTTCTAGTAACTAGTTTTCTTTTTTCATGTAACAAGTAGTTTGAATAAAAAAAAGTGATTTTCTTGTAGACGTTGTGGTATGCTTTATCCTTGATCCAGGCAGGTGGAAAGAAAGTCTGCATGGAAAACTTTAGAAACCAACAGTATATTTTTATTGTGTGGAAGTTAGGTGTTTGTTGTGTGTATAGATGGGATGCATTTTTTAAAAAAACAACTGATACTCTTGTAAGTTATTATTTGCAATGTATATACTGATCAATTCATATTAACTTGGCTACTTAGAGAGAAAAGCATATATTTTTATGGGAGATTTTCTGACTAAAATTTTGTCCTGGTTCCTCATAAAAATTGTAGCAGAAGTTTAGATCTGCTTATAGTAAGGATATTGAAACACAAGTCCTTGAAGGCTTAATTTAAGTGCGTAGTGGAGATTAATGAAAGGAGAAATTTTTTGTTGTGACTTCTCTGGTTCTGTTCTGTCCATTAATCTTTATGCATCCTGTTGTCAAGGGGTGTCCTAGTTCTCCAGAACTATGATCTAGGAGTCATTCATATTAATGTGTTTCAAGTCTAATCGATCTCTCTATATATCAGACTTTTATCTCAAGACCCATGGATTAGAGCTAGGAGACCTAGACTCAGGTTAACAGGTCTTGGCTCCTTTATTTGAGAAGGTAATTGTGTAGGCTTCTTCCAGAGTGTGCTGGAGCTACTTCTGGAGCTGGTGCTAGGAGAGCCAGTTCCCCCTTCTCTCCAGTTGCACCACCCAAAATGGTGTTTTATCTACAGTGAGGATGGAGCTCTGTGTATTAGCAACACTTCACCAGCTGTTTTCTGGATCAGGCCTGGATATCCTGGAGACATGCTCCTTGCTAGCAGGTACAGGGCAGGTCACAGGACTAAAATCCCAAGCTTCTCCCAGCCTTTTAGTCACGCATGTGTATGGCTTCTGCAGCATTGAGGATGTTTGTTTGGCCCTGTTTTCTCTGCTCAGAGCTCCACAAAGCTCTTGGCATACGTGTTCATTTAGCTGTATAATTGTGAATGCAACTTCACCAGTTCACACACAGGGATTTGTTGCTGCTAAGACTTCAGTGAAGAAAAAAATATAAAGATTAGGCCAAAGAAGAGAGGTCATAGCTGATCTTGACTGGAAAAAGGGACACTGGCACAATATGTGCTGTGGGAAGTATATCTAGAAAGAAGCGTGAAGTGGGAGAACAGAGATGTCAGTTACAAAGCTGGATTTGTAAGGGAGATGGTATATTTTAGGAGAGAGTGGATGAGGACTTTCAGAGCTGAAGACGCATTTACAATCAAAAGGAGCAATAAGAATGGGCTGATGATACTGGTGGAAATGTGTTTGGAGTGGGTAACGAGGAAGAGGCAGACAGAAGGGTATGGGAGGAAAAGTAGAACTAAAATGAAGGAAAGGGCTCTGGGTGGGATTAGTGGGGAAAGAGGAGCAAAGAATGCAAGAGTCACAAGAGAAGTACATGCTTTAAAAAAGGCCTCTGGCTCTAAGCCTGTAGTAACCACTGTGTTTTTAAGCTGGCCAGGATCCATGTTGATATTTAATGTGAAAGGTTGAAAATGAGAAACAATAAAAAATAATGGTTCTGCCATCTTATCTATGTCATGTAGAACTCCCTCCATTTCTCCTTATTTTGATGCAACAAGACTGTGGGTATATCTTTCACTTTCACCAACAGTGCTTTTGTACAGGTTCTATGGCAGTACCATGAAGCACTGGACCTAAAGGAGTTGTTTTGGGTCCCTGAGTTTGTTCATTCAATGTGATCTTGAAAGTCACCACAGGGGTACCCTGCTGAAATGCTTTAAACTCCCTTGGAGAAGACTAGGAGGTTGAGATTTGTTGCCTCTATCACAACACCAGCTGGAACCTAGAGAGCAAATAATCAAAAGTAACAGTGTTTCCAATGTTTGGAAAAGGAACTTAACACAGAAGAGTTTAGTGCTTAATCTATTCAATTAATCAACTCTGTAAATCCAAGTCTGATAGCATGAATGGTCTCAATCTTTGCATGAGAAGTATGGCTGTTGGCTCTTAGGGATAGAAAGCTGCCATAGTGACCTGCTGTTTTCCCATCCCCTTGGAGAACTGGTCTGTGCCCTTTCTTTAAAATAGTTTGTGTTGGGAGGACCTGTGTTCTCAGTGCTCTCACTTGGACAGCACTGCATAGTAGCCTTTGGTCCTTTGTAAACAGGAGTTCTTATTTCTTCTCCCTTGCTCTATGCTATTTTGTCATGTCAGCAAAGTTGCAGACCCTTTTCAATAGAGCTAACAGAAAGATTTCCTGTGAACACTGCCATTTGAATGGGGTAGTCATGGTTCACATACAGAACAAGTGATGAGTGTCACCCTTGAGACTAATAATGAGCTGCAAATAAAACAAAGATACCTGATTATATTATTTGCTTTATGCTCTAATCTTTATATAGATTAAGATGCTAGTCTGCTAGATAGATGTAAAAATGCTTTGGCCTAAAGGGTTTACAGAGGAAAGAAGAGGAGACGATAGAAAAACAGAATTTGGTTGCACGAGATTGCATAGTAAGAAATGGTACAGCTGGGGAAAGCTGCCTGCCAGGGCAGCATTGCCCAGCCTCTAAGTCTCTTGTACCCACCAGGCTTTACAAGCAATAAAAGAGGTGGGGAAAATGCCAGGAAGAATTCCAAATTGCTGAAATTGAGTTATGGGCTAAGAAGGTTGTGAAGTACTGTCTAGACCACAGAGGTTATATTTATATTCCAAGTTTGCCTTGACCAGTTCCTGTGAGACAGAAACAATAAATCAGTTCTGCTTCCTAAAAAGCTGAACAGTAAAACGAGTGAAATGAAAATGGCACCACACTGCAGTATTCAATAGCATTTCATATTATCTCTATATAGGAGAATAATTTCTCCCCCACAATTACACATCTTTCCTATTTTTATATTTGCTTTGTACTCATGTCATTAGGCCATGACGTACCCAGTCAGAAAAATTAAAAACATTCTAATGAGAAAAAATAGCTGGAAAAATTGAGTATTGACATATTTAATTGTCTTCTTCTTGTTTGTCTTTGATTTAATGTCATTTGAGTAATAATGGCACCTTCTTATACAGTTTTTTTTAGCTTTTTAATCACTAAATTGGAAGGTATTCAGAAAAATAAAAAAGATTGAAATGCACTTTGCAGTCAAAAATCCCCTCAAAGTTCAAATGGAATAAATATGCTTAAAACATTTAAGAGACTAAATGCAAATGTAGCAGAATTCCAGCCTACAGACCTTTGGCCGTAAAAGATACTGTCTCACTTTTGTTACTACCATTAGAGATGAGGTAAACCATGAAAAGTGTAACCTCAGTTTAAATTTTAATATGAAGTGTCTGCATTGTTTTCTTGCTGTATTAATTATCATTAATTTGTTATCATGAGTGTTCAGACTTCTAAAAATCTAAAGTTCTCTGTGTAATAGCCTTGTGTCTTCTTGGCACGTGTCACATTTGACAAAAAAACAATGTGAGCATCTGAAGAGACACCTATATTTATATATATGTCTGTGTATATGGTTATTTCACTTAACTATAAATATATTGCAAAGACTAATTGCTTGTTAAAAAAACCAAACCAAAACAAAACCCAAACTAAGCAAAAAACCCCAACCAAACTAACAAACCCTGCTCCCCAAACATACAAAAAGCCCCACAAAACACTAAAACCCTATCATCACAGGAACTGGTAACAGACTTCTGCAGCAGTGTAATGGTTGCTACTCTGGTTATAGTAAAATAAACAAACACACCCCCAAACCCCAGAGAAGACTAGAAAAGTACATAATAAAAAGGCACAGAAAGACATAATTAATGTTTATTTTGTACTTGGGAACCATATGTGGCTTTGAAATAAAAATGCCAAACTGACAAGTTGCCAGCAGGGTTTGTAGCTGTTAACTGTCCTGGTTCAAAATGGTCAGAAATATCACTGCTATCTTTGGGAATTTACCAGCATGGTCCATGTGACATTAAGGCTTACCGATTTTTATGACTAGACACGTTTATCTTTGAAGGTATGTCTATGAACAGGGGATGAGGAATATGAGAAGCAGAGCTGGTCAGATTGTTTTCCTCAGATAAATATTGATTTTAAATGTAAGCAAAATTTTCTGGTAATGTACTTTTGCATTGTAGGATGATGATAGTTTTATGGTTATGCCCAGTGCCAGCAATTACAGAGAACAATGCTGTATCTGATTTTTCTGAACAGGACTATAGGCTGTTGATTCTGTATACCACCTGTCAGCTTCAGAAATACTAGAAAAATACACTTAAAACCTGTCCAAGAGAAGGGAATTTATTTTCTTTAAAACTCCACCATCAACACCCCCACC
>JANHGN010023123.1:0-10116 GCA_024605025.1 Megaceryle maxima | reverse complement strand
CCCCCTATATATATTTTTTTTTAATATATTATTTCTTTTTTTTTTTTTTTTTTAAAGTATAGCTTTAAGCAGAGAAGCCTCTAATTGAGATCAGGATTAATCCAGACCAGGCATGATGTTTTAGTACCTTTTGCTCAGAGGTTGCAAGGCTGGGATTAAATATTACAGAGATAGAGATGATACGAAAATTACTGAACTATTTCAGAACTTCAGCCACCAATTCTATTCAGATGCCCATATCTTTGTCTCCACTGCCTCCTCTATTGAAAATCAGATGCTCCAGAGCATTTAAATAGATGAATTTGTCCTGCTTAAATAAAAGGTATCTGTTGAAAGAAGATAGCTAAAGCAAGAAAACAGAACAAAACAAAAAAACAAATATATTGAAACTTCGTTTACACTCCAATAAAAGACAAAGCCCGTCCCTCCTCTGACTGTGGAACTGGCCTGTACCTCTGTGATAAATTATCACCTAGAGAGAAGAAATCTAAAGAGATATCGTTAATCACAGTCAAACAATTCACAGAGAGAAAAGAAAAAAAAACAAAAAAGAAAGAAAAGAGAACTTACTTAACGTTACCGTACTTTACTATGAAACACTTAAATATGTCACTAAGGATGTATGTCTAAATTAAAAATAAAACTAAGACTTAACAGCTTAATAAATATGAAGTGAAGAATATATTTCTTAATAATGAGTCAGAAAGAGAAATGAAAGTTCAGATGGCAAACTATTCTCTAGCATGTAGAACATGCTACAAGGTGGTCAGTGCAACTGAGCTTCAGGGATTTAAAATATTGCCTCTTAATTGTCCAACAGATGGTGGATGGGATGGAAGGTGGATGACACGAGACTTGCTTCGTATTTTGACCAAAGGTTACCAGCTTGATTAAATAGTCCACTGAAACTTCCAGTTTATTTGGTGCCCCCCCCCTTCAGAAAGCAGTCTGGCATACAGGGAGTAAACATCCCAATCAAAAAACATCCCTGCTTCAGAATGATTGCGTGGTTTAAAAAGTGTTTGTCTTCTAAGTGAAGCCATTTAAGCAAAACAGAAAGCACAGAATGGATGATTCTGTTCTGATCTCACGTTCAGAAGCACTCTGAAGTGGAGTATCCCCCCCGTGCAGTTACAGACATCAACATACCTTTTGTGTGGAACAGGAGGAAACTCTGTGCTTTTTTTTCTTGCCCCCCAATAGCACCTCAAGCCACAGGAGCGGCTCAAGAATCCAATTTCATTCAACTAAAAAAAAAAAAAAACTAGCAAACCCACAAATGAACATGAAACATCTGACTGTAAATGCACAGATACCAGCTAAAGCTGCAGATGAAGAGTCTAGACTTGAAGTGGTATTTGCCCAGTGAATTATTCTGTTTCCTGAGGCAACGTAGGAAAAGAAGAACAGTCTACCTTTTCTGATGGTGGGAAATAGTTTGCCATCTGACTATAGGAGAGGATGAAGAAATTTCAAGGACAAACTAGATCAGCCTTTACCTCGGGGCCTCTGTTTCTCTGCGTCATAGATCATTACAACTTCAGTGACCTGGAAGAGAGAAGGGAAATTCTACTCACTGTGCTACCAGGGGAGCGGTACCAGCAGTCGCTACGGGCTGGTTCCCACACCCGGGACACACCAGAGGCCGCAGGCAGCGGGGTCGACGCCGCGCTGGCCCAGCACCACGTCAAGGATAGGGCTCTTTAAGGGGGGGGGGATCCTGAGTTCATCTGTTCAAAGAGCTGCTACACGGTGGCTTTTTAGGGTCTCGTCACGTGTAAGGTTTTAATTGAGCATTATGGTCACAGAGCTGTTTGTAGCCACACCACAGCCTGTAAACAATGGCCAAAGGTTTCTGGTTACGCTGTTTGTCAGCATAGCTTCTTAAAAGATGATGCTGAAAAATGGAGAACATTTCCCCTCTCAATGTGAAAAGCAGCTTTAAATCCCAAACACGTTTAAGGATTTGCACGGCTTCTCTGACTGACTTGAGTACCAGTGTGGCACAGAGTTACCAACTGATGCTTTAAACGACACCACAACCGCCCCTAAGTCACCGATGATCGGTATCGGTGTGATCTTCAACTTAAAAAACATGCCAGAAAAAAAATAATCAAGTTGTTTGAGGCCTTCAAGATTTATTTTGGTGTAAGCACCATTGTGAGCTACAGTTGAAACCAAAGTAGAGGTGTAACACTTAGGTCAAAGGCAGGACTAGAACAGCTGAAAGGAACTGCCCTTAACCGTTTTCTCAGATGCAGAAAACCAGTGGCAAAATGGGCGTGATCTTATGGAGCTGCATCTTTGCCTTCAAGTCAAGGTCAGAATATTTTTTACTAGAATCCCCTAAATCAGCTTCAAATCTGTCACAAATTCATCTTTTAATTACAGCTAGAAAACATACTCCAAGTGATTACACCATCCTACGGGGCACCACCAGCTGGGATTTACCCCACTGTGGGGATCCCACTGCATGACAGTGCCACATCTTCTCCCCACTGCTCCCTTCGGATCCCCTTCCTCCCCCTGGTCTCATTTACCAGGGCATTACCACGTCCAAGGATCAGGGCCTGCTTTTGTCTCCTCACTCTGTGGCCACAGATGACATCTAAGAGCCTCTACTGTCCTCATTCAGAAGGCTACACGGACTCCCCAGTCTCTCTGCTATCGTTATTTCTGCTACTTACTTCTGAAGGCGCCTACGCTGAGCGGCTGTCGCCTTCTCTACCTGATGGAACGTAACACCCTGCATCTCCCAGAGGCTGCGAGGAAGAGCCTTTAGAAGTTAAGCTCCACAGATGTGGAACGTGCTCCCCCATTGTTATTTACAGCTCTACTGCAGCCTCTCAAACTCCAGAAACTGGAGCCACTGCCTTTTTTTTTTTTTTTTTTGGTAATTATCTTGATGAAACTTTAAATACTGTACTGTCTATAAACTTAGCCACTTGAGAATGAATCAACAAACCATTTGCTGCCACCAAGATATCTTTGAGAAAGGTGATTTTAAAAAAAAAAATTAAAATAATACCAAACAACACTCAAAGGTGGCACGGGCATGACGCCCATGGGCACAGTCACGAATTTACCTCGGGCAGTCTTTATGTTTCTCAAACTTATCCACAGCTGGATTCAGTGATTTATCCACAGCTGGATTCAGTGATTTATCCACAGCTGGATTCAGTGATTTATCCACAGCTGGATTCAGTGATTTAGTTCAATATTTTACCAACAACAGTTGGGATATGTAAGAATTAAAAATAAATAGGAAAAAAATTAGAATGAAATAGGAGTTGGAAGAAAGTCACTTCAGCCCAAGGTTACAAACTGAATTTACACCAAGCGCATAACACGAGGAGTTGTTTGTCTCCAGCATGGAGCTTCCAGGACAACAGAACTCGCTGATTCCAGGTGAGGTTTTAAAAGCAACTACTGTTACCAAAATACTGTCAGGAGACTGCAAACTTTAACCTTTCTGTGCAGAACCTCAGCCATGAGCTCATGGAAGAAAAAAAATCAAGACAAAAGTTCCAATCACCAAGCTGTAAGTTATCAATTGAGAAGGGAAATTATTCCTAAGCCAACTCAGCTCGGGAGGTTTTGCAGGTAGGGAACTGACTTAAACAAAGGGAGACAAGAGCTGCAAAGTTACAGATGATAGCAATCGATTCTGACAAACAACAAGATCTATTTCAAGATGATGAACGCTTACTACTGTTTATCACAGAATGCTTCAATACGTCCCTGCAGCAGTTTGTCTAAATTAACTAAAATTTGACAGCCTGATGAAGCCTGAGAAAAGGCAACAGGGAGGGAAAGCATCTTGCAACCGACTGATAGCTGCCACCGTGCTGGATGACTCACCACTCCGAATTTCTTGAAGTATTCCCTGAGCTCTGTCTCGCCACAGTTATGAGGAATCCCACCAACAAATATTTTATTTGATTTATTGTTATCGCTCCTGGATCCTTTCTGCTAAATCAAGGAGGAAAAAAAATAAATCAATCAGTCAGAAGGACAAGAAGTTGGCTACTTCTATCATTTTACAGTTAAACATGAACAATGGTCTCCTGCAGGCTGAGGGGGAGCCACCTCCAGGCTTGAAGTCTCCTGGTCATTAAAGTGACACAACTGCTCCTTCAGAGCTCCCAAGTTTAGTGCTCGCAGTTGTAACCCAGCCTCTGCTCTTCAGGAGATCAGAAAAGCAGGGACTTTGTTCTGAGGCCGTTTACTCGTTTGATAACGGAACGCTACGAAGCTGCAGGCTGGAGAAGAGCTGCAGTCCTGCCAGTGCACTTCCAGACACCGGGTTCAAGGCTTGGAGACCTCAGCTAGAAGCACTGCTAATTGCTTAGGAAAACACCACACAACGTGTTCGTTAACGGCCACTGCACGTGGAGCCTCGCCACGCAAGTCTCAGCAGAAGGTATTTTTCAGAAATACAAGCCACACTCAAGGCCTCCATGCTGACTCCTGATTGTAAAACATGGATATAATCCAAATGAATTCAATTTGACTGCTGGAAGGCAAGCCAAAGTTTGGGAAAGAGGCAGGATACACCAAATATCTTTCCTTACCCATCCTTCCTTCGGTCGTGTCCTTTCTGGCTGCATCCCCCTAGGTGTACATGGCTTTGGGTCAATCTGGAAGAAGTTCCAGTTTGGTCAGATCTCAGTGGGTAGAATATTGTTCTAAACGTTACGCTCACGGCAGCTGAACACAGCACTGCTGAAATCCAGCTCCTCAGATCAAAGCTACCGTCAACACATCGCTTCTACAACGTGACACAAACCACCGAGTTAAAGTTGTCTTACAGTAAATAATTAAAACCAACAACGACCAGGTAACTTTTACACCATCCAGTCTGCAAACAAGAAGGCAGAATTTAAAACAGATCTTTGAAGCAGTCTGGAGCAGAAAGTTCTGAAGGAAAAGAAAAAAAAAAAAAAACCACACAAAAACCCAAACCAAAACCACAAAAGCAACTTACGTTTCGGCCATCTAACGTATGAGGTCTACTGGCCAGTACTGTTCCCACACAGTTGGGATCTTTAAATTTGACAAATCCAAATCCTCGAGACTGGTTTGTGGTTTTGTCTTTCATGATTACACAGTCTACAACTTCTCCATATTGGGAGAAGTAGCTACGAAGAGTTTCTGTTAAAAAAAAAAAAAACAACACACAACAAAAAAACCAAGTAGATATTAACCAGAACCAGCCACTGGCCTCACCAGGCTGTGTTCACAAATATGAGACAAAGGGTGAGCAAAGGGCTAACCAAGTTCAAACTCCTCTCCCGAAAAGGATTAAATTTTACATCCTCTAAACAGTGGTATACATACAAAGAGAAAGTAGCATTGTAGTAAAGCAATGGTAAAAAACATCTTGAGTAGACAAAAACTTCTTTACCAAGCACTAGTAGAAAAAAAAAAATATAAACCCCAAGTGATTAACACATCTGAACTCTCTCTACAGAGAATGTTACTCGTTAACAGAAGAGAGCAGGGAAACCTCATCCAGTTCTTCTACTTAAATCCACCTCTCTGCACCATTCTGCAGCTCCCCAAGGCCCGGCCCAACAGCTGTAGAAGGCAGAGCTTACCTTGTGTCGTACTCCAGTCCAAGCCTCCCACAAAGAGTTTTCTGCAAACGAAGCACACAGCAGTTTTAGGGCACTAGGCAGCAGATACTTCACCGGAAAGCAGCTACTCTGAAGAGGTCTGGTGGTAGCGAGGCCTCCAAAACACACTGGAAAGCCCATTCCTCACTAGAGTTCACTATTTCTTTGGGATAGGATTCACATAAAACTGAGGCATCCGTTTCACGTGCCACAAGCATGAAGACAGACTGTAAACTTATAACTGGAATACATTTTATTCTTTTATGCAAAGAGAACACAGAAATATCAGGAAACTCATCCAAAAAAATATCAGAAGTTCCTCCAAAGTCCCTATTTCCAGGTATTTGAGGAGGCAGCGCTGCTTTGAGAAACCGTTACAATAGCCTGAAGGAAAAAGAACCACCTAGAACATCCCACTAAGTGTACTTACCTGCTCTTGTGGACAGAAGGGAGTTCCAGCATGGAACACTTCAAAAAAATATGTATAAAGCATCACTGAAATGTGAAAAGTGACCCAACAACACAGCTATAAAGTCATTCTACCTCACTGGTAGAGCATGGTCAACTTCCACGTGCCAGAAGGTCAAAGCCCAAGAGGAATCACAGCTAAAAGGAACAAGACTCTGTGGGAAGGACCACGCTGCTGAACTAGATGCAATGGTCGGATGTGAGCATCACCTGAAGCCCCCATACTCATTCTCTAGCTGCTCAACAGGGTGAAACAGGGAGCATGTGAAGTTTATCCATCCTCAGATCAACAAAGCTTTAGGCAGCCCTCAGGCTTCCTTGTCCCTCTGTTCTCCAGGTGCTGTCCTGGTAAAGAAAAGTCCTTAAACTGATGATTAAAAGAATCAAAAAACTCTTTATCCACTCCTTTTATGTGCTACTCCCTCACTCACCTGGAAAGACCAGTCAGAATGGCTTTTGTTTACTATTATCTTCTAGTAAAATGAAAGCAAAAGTAGAACTACCAAACTTGGGTCTAAGATAGAAGAAAAACTTGCAAGGCAAGTCCTGAACAACAGTGCAGGACTAATTCAGCAATTAGCCGTGAAACCATTTAACATCTCCTTTAGAGATATCTCCAAAGAGATGAGAAGGTCGTGGCTAAAACCCAACCTGAGCTTCATGCCCAAAACCGAAGACAAATCTGAATCGACTCATCTTTCACAAAGAGCATGCAAACCCATCTGCTTCGTGTCGGAGCACGCTGAAGGAGCAGCCAGGAGATGCCAGGCTGCCTGCTTTGCAACTCTTTATCGACCTCAGGGCGTGACAAAACTCCCATGCAAAGTAATTTACTCTGTAATTAAAGATTAGTTCAAAGCCATCTCAACATTTGGCTCTTTTCAGTCAGAGGCACTGACTCAAAAACTCTTCTGCTCACAGCTCTGCACAGACAAGTTTATCTTCAGAGGCTGCCTCTACTTCTCTTATCAGTCCTCCAAGAGAGGAACCATCATCTGCTTTGTCTTCTCCTCACCCTTAGATACACACAGCTGAGCTGAGGCTGGGAATTCACACTTCACTTACCCGGGAAAGTTGAGGTTCTCCTAACAAAAAACCCTAAACTTCCAGCTCATTGCAGCAAGACCTCGGCCACCCCTGCTCAGAGAGCTGCTGGGGCCTGAGGAGCATCGGTGACAAGGTCCTGTGCAGCCAGGTAGCTTGCAGGAGAAACCATCAGTGCCTCTGCTTCTGGATCCCCTTCCCTGAGACCCCTGTGCACCGGCCAACCAGGCCTAACCAGCACTACCTGCTTGTGGAAACGAGGGGCGACTAAACTCGGTCTCAACACAGCACCCACAAGTCTTGTTCCATCCAGGCAAATTTTATTTCCAAGTCACCAGTCGAGAGGTGACTTAAAACATTTGTCTTTCAAGAAAAATAAGACCAACTGTTGGTCTCCAACAGCTGGTTGCACAGATCAAAGCAGCATCTTATGCAGGTCAGAAAATCACCAGTTAATCTGCGGAGAAAGCGCAGTCCTGAGGGAGACAGGGACGCATCTGCTCTGGGGTTACCCTAACGCAGCTGGAAACAGCAGGAGCAGGACACTCTACCCATCAGCTGCCTTCCCAGAGCCGGCCTGGTGTTGGTGTCTACTGGCACGTCTCGGATTTTTCTCAGGGACTGGAAAACTCCCCCTCCTCCCGCCCTCCACTGGCACAGAGCTCGCTGGTGACATCGCTGCAAAGAGCCAGTGTTCAGCAACAGGTCATCTTCTGGTGACAGCCAGACCTCACCCCACAGAGACATCCCCGCAGCTTCCACTGTCCCTTCATAACATTTCTCCTCCGCGCACAACACACCAGCACCAATCTCTCTGCTCCTTCTCCTGCTGTTATTTTCAGGGCAAGTTCTAAGGATACATTTTTTTTTCCTTTGCTGATGGGAAATAAAGTTAACTGATCTAATGCTGCACTCAGATTAAAGTTTTGATGTAGCCCATGACTCTGTGTTAGCTACATTTTGGGTCGGGGGGTTTTTAGGTTGTGTTTTAACTAAATTTGATAGCTTGGTATAAAAGACCAATTGATATAAGATCAATCTAAAAATACCAGCTGCATTCTGACAGAGCATCACACTGCCCGCAGGGACGGAGGGCTCCTCACAGTTAACGGTCACTGAAACCTTCCAATTCCATTATGAATTATTTGTAGTCACCCTACCTACATTTAAACAGGAAAAAAAAAAAAAGCTGGGTTGCCTGAGGTGAACTACAGCAGCTGTATGTAAATACACGGCGTCTGTTTATCCGCCCGCTATACGATGCCAAAAAGCCAGGACTCCCCTGGCTCTGACTCCCCAAAGGGTTGAACATGTTGAGCAAGAGCCAGAGTGAACTCATCCCTGCCCCACAGGGCAGTCTGGCCGTAGGAAATCAGGCAGTGCGGCCCCGTCCCTGCGCTCAGCCCCTTCCCGAGCTCTCACGGGCTGCCTCCTGCAAACCTGGCGTGGTATTTAGAGGAGACAGCATTCATGGCTGCAACAGTCCCACAGTCCCTCCCCAGCGTGGATGGAGCTCGAGGCAATTCCCCAGCACCAGCCGGACCCAGGTTTCTTTGGGCAGGTCTCTCCCCACTCGGGTGGGCACCCGAAGCAGCAGCAGCAGCACTGTTCCTCGCAGCGCTTCACGCAGGAGCGGGGCGTGCAATGACGACTCCTCAGAAGTTACAGTACACGTGGTAAGTTTGAACCAAGTTTCACAAACCCACATGTCCTGCTTCGACTATCTCCTCACAAAATTTTCCTGGCTAGTTTATTCTTTTCTGCCATAAACGTATCTGTTGCTGAAGGAGATAATCCCAGAACAGAAAACTGCGCTACAGAAACTCAACAGAAGCACAAACTCTTTGCCTGTGTAAAATAAGATTGATTAACATCCTTAAATTCTCTTGCCACAGTCCCAATCAGCTCTGTCCTGCAGGACAGAAGGATCTCAAGATATCAAGATCTCCAGATCAGCACTTTTCTTTCATCCAAATTACTCCCAAGTGCTAATTAGCAGGAGTAACACTCACAAGGCCCCACCTACTCAACACCACTGCACGGCCTACAGCCTTTGGAAGTATTTTTTTCAATTATTTTTTCTTAACTTCTAATCTCTGTCTAGAAAAGCAGTTGGACTCCTGGCTTCCTCTGAAGACTCCCACCTCGACAGCTTTCAAAACTAAACTTCCTTCACACAACTGCAGGCAGCTGCTGAAAACTTCAGCTCACTCTACGGGTCCACCTTTCTATCTGAGCACTTTTGGGGGAGGAGAAAACAAATAAATAAATAAATCGCCACCCTCAATTAAAATCAATCCTTTCAAATCTGATTACAACTCAGAAGGATCAAAATCTAAGCGACGAGCTCCGAGGCCGCCGGGCCCGTTTGGGATGAAAGTTGACAAGACTCGCGAGTAACTCGCAAAGGCTCCGAGCAGCAGCACCCAGCTCTCTGCTCGCCAGGGTCTTCCTAAGGCACGAGAAAGAGATTAAGACCCACGACCAAATAAAAATCATTCCAGAGCAAAACCTACACCTTGTGACACGTGCTGCGAGCAGCACCGAGCTTCATCCCCGTCCCGCCGCTCGCATCGGCTGTACCAACGAAGAGCGCACTCGGTCCGCAGCCTACTGGGCACATGGCCACCGGAGTTTCAGAAAAGGTGACCGGTTATGACGTAATTCTGTGCCGAAAGTCGCGGCGAAAGCTAAACAGAGTGGGTCTTTTTAAAGAGTATCATTATAACTTATTTAATTTCTGCTACATCCAGTCCCAACCTCACTGGTTAAGTGTCGCTGGGCTTTCGAGAGCGGCACCGAAAGAGGGTAACGCTGAACACGGCCCAGAACAGCCAGAGCTACGTCAGAGCTGTCAGGGGGAAGAAGCCACAAAACCTCTGTAAAGCCTTTTAAACAAACCCAGCGTTTTTCTGCCCGGAACGCAGCCGGCAGAGGCGGCCGCTGCCGGAGGAAGTTCGGAGCGGCAGGGCCCGCGCTGCAGCGG
>JANHGN010023122.1:0-11462 GCA_024605025.1 Megaceryle maxima | reverse complement strand
CCCCCTCCCTCCCCCTCCACTGCCACCCACCGAGCTCCCGAGGGGCCCTGGCGTGAGGTGACACCGGGGCTCCGTCCGTGGGACCCCCCTGATGTCCCATCCCTGGAGTGGTCCCGCTCGAAGCGCCAGCACCCGGAGTCACGGGACTCAGCGGTGGCGGGTGGGACGGATCCTGCCCGCGGGCCCCGGGAGGCTGAGCCGCAGTTCGGCTCCGGTCCCTCCTCCTCTTCCTCGCCCCGGCCGTGGGAGGTGGCAGCGTGCACGGGGCAGCTTCCCGCAGCGTCCCTGTCCGGGTGCCACCCTGTCCGGGGTGTCACCGTCCCCCCGGTGCACGGAGCAGGAGCATCGAGGAGCGTGGGGCTGTGCGGGTGTGCGAGGGGGCCGGTGTGGGTGTGCAAGAGGGCTGGGGGGTGCTCATGAGTGTGCAAGGGCGTGTTAGGGGCTGGGGGCCGTGTGCATGGGGTGTGCAAGAAAGCCTCCGTGTGCATGAGTGTGCAAGGGGCCGGGAGGGTGTCAGTGTGTGCACGGGTGTGCGAGGGGCTGGGGCTGGTGTGCACGTGGGTGCGCACGGGCCCGGTGTGGGTGTGCAAGGCTGCTGACCGTGCGCGTGCAAGGCCGCTGGCGTGCCCGTGCCCACCGCGTGTGGCACGGGGGGGGTCCATCGAGCGTACGAGGCGTGTGTGTGTGCGGAGGGGGGGGGGCAGAGTCCGTTCCCCCTCCCGCCCCTCGCCCCGCTCCTGTACGAGGCGATTTACTTCAGCGGGAGGCAGATCCCTGGTGAAAGGCCTCGGCTCCCTGGGGGGGCCCGGGGGGCTGCAGCCCCTGTCTGGGCAGCTTAGCGTGACAGGGGCGCGTGGGGCTCGGGGCTCAGGCCCCCCGGCCCTTCCTCTTCGTCAGCAGGAGGCGAAGGCCGGGGAGTGATGTGCGCTGACCGGGCGGGGGGGGGGACGGGCGGGCGAGACACGGGCAACAGCTTCTGACAACGTGCGGCCCCGGCGGGCACAGGCGGGCGAGGGATCGCTCGTCCCCCTGCCACGGCCCTCCCGAGAGCCCCCCGTGCGGGGAGCCGGCCGTGGGAGGGGTCCCGTGGGCTCGGTGGTGCGGGTGACGTGGGGACACGAAGAGCTGGACCCCTCTGGGATGGGGCTTAGCATTCTCCAGCCCAGATGGCAATCTGGTCCCGCCCCTTGGGGACCAATCCTGCCCCTTTAAGGTCCCATCCTGCCCTGCAGGGTCCCAGCTGGGTCTCCAGGTCCTGCCATGTGGGATCCTGTACTGCCCATAGGGTCCAATCCTGCCCTTCAGGGACCCATCTTTCCCCAGGGGGTCTGATCCTGCCCCAGAGAGTCTAGTCCTGCTTTCCAGGGGCCCATCCTGCCCTGGAGGAAACAATCCTGCCCCATGGGGTCCAAGCCTGCCCCATAGGGTCCAATCCTGCCTCATATGTTCCCACCCTGTGCTGCAGTGTCCAGTCCTACCAGGGAGGGTCTCATCCTGTCTCGTTGGGTCCTATCCTGTCCTGCAGGGTCCCATCCTACTCCGCAGGGTCCTGTCCTGATATATAGGGGCTGATCATTCCTACAGCGTCCAGTTCTGCCCCATTGGGTCCCCTCAAGTCCTAGACAGTCCTGCAGGGCCTGATGCAGCTCTGGAGGGTCCAGTCCTGCCCCAGAGGGTGTCGGGGGCTGGGGGAGGCAGCCGGAGGCAGGGCAGCGCTGGGGACGGACACTCGCCGCGTGCCAAATGGCAGAGCCGGGAGTTAAAAATACCCGTGGGGGCCCTGCCGACGGAAGTGGAGGTGTTGGCACCGGCTGCTTGGAGCTGAGGGGGGGGCATGCTTGGGTATCCCAGCCCTCATCGGGGACCCTCTTACCCAGCACCAGGATCGGACCAAAGCGGGTGGCAGCACCGGCAGCTGGGTCCCTACCATGAAGCGCTGGGCACCCCAAAACACCAGGCAGGAGGAGCATCATCGCCAGCACCCATCCCGCGGTGGGCACACCCAGGCCCTGTGCACCCAGCGCCGCGGCGACAGCAGCGACGGTGAAGGGGCCTTTGGGAAATGCAAAGTGACAAATGACGCCCCGCGCGCGTTAATTGATGTGACGCGGGGCTGACACCGCGCTCGCACCCGGGGCCGGCACGCGGGAAGAGAAAGTACAATAAAAATAAAAATAATAATAATAAAAAAAACCCCAAACCAAACCCAAAACCATAAGAAAAAATCCAACCCAATGTTAAAAATAGGTCAGGGGGAAGGAGCCGGAGCCGGTTTCATTTCAGCCGCTGGTTAAAAGAAGCTGCCCCTGGGTTCGATCCGGTGCGAGCTCCGGCAGCGGCGCGGGGGGCCGAAAATGAGGGAGAGGTTTGATGGAGGGGAAGGGGATGGGATGCGCCATCGGCACCATGTGTACCTGGCGGGGTGGTGGGACCCCAGCCCCAAATCCCACCTGCCAGAAGCCCCACTCTCCAGCTCAGTGTCAGGTCGGGGTGCTCCTGCTGGCACAAGCGGCGCCAGATTTGATCCCCAGATGCTTCTTTCCCAGCACCCAGCTGCCTGGCAGGTGCTGGAGGGCTTTAGGGGGCACCCTGAGGTTTGCCGTGGAGGGGTTCAGGGCAGGATTGAAGCGGGGACTGTGGGGCCATGCTCCCCGTAAGGGTGGCCCGGTGCCCGGGGTGGCCTCGCGCCGGCGGTGGCCGCAGCCACTGTCCCAGCAGGTCACCGGGAGTTCAGGCTGCCGGGCGGGTGTCGATGGCCCCCGGGCGCCTGCCTGGTGCTGGATTTTGGGCCACCGGCCAGAGCGGGGCCACCAGCAGGTCACGGCTGTCACGGTCCCACGTGTCCCCACGGCCGCAGTCAGAGCCGGGACCTGCAGCAAGAGCTGAGGAGCAGCTCCCTGTGGACATGTCTGCCACAGGGCCACCACCGCCGTGGCTGGCCACCACCACGCTGTCCCCGGGAGCCACGCAGGGACCAGGGGACAAGGCTTCTGCATCCCCAGCACTCCCTGCATCCCACCCCAGCAGCAACTGGGGGCAGGGGGTGCCAGGGCACAGGAGGAGTTGGGGTGAGGGTGTTTATCTTCTACTAGACCCCCCCTCTTTGGATGCTCGATCCAGGTGACCCCAAGTTTAACCCCACTTACGGCGCCGGCAGACGCTGCCCCCAATGCAGATGGGTTGTGACAGCCGAGAAGTCCCCCCCGGCGGGCGCTGGCGAGGCGCTGGCCGCAGCGGGGGGGGCGTGAGCCCCATGTCACGGCGCGTTGGCTCCGTCACCTCCCCGCAGCGAGACGACGGGTCCTGAGCACGAAGCCGGGGCTGGGCCGGCAGCTCGTGGGTCCCCGGGGGGCCCAGTGGCACTTGTCTCTCTGCAGCATCTGTGATGGCGCTGGGCACATGGCAGCCGGGGCTGTGTTGTGTCCCTTCCCCCCCCTCACACTCCCCCCTCCCGCTGTCATTTGAGGCCGCAGCCCCTGTGATGGTTGGAAATGGGGCTGGGGTGATGAAGATCTGATCCCATTGTGAGGATGAAGAGGGACATTGGGGTGTCTTGGCCAGGAGGAGACATGCCACATCCTGGGTGTGAAGGGCAGGAGGTCCCCAGGGACCATGGAAGCCACCACCCCCATCTCTCGCTGCGGGGAGCTGGGGCTGGGGAGGGCGAGGCACGTGCGAAAACATTCTGTCTCTCCAGGAAGAGCATCTGTGAAAGGTCAGGCAGCTGCCAGCACACGTGTGGGACAGGGACCAGCGGCGAGCCGTGCCACGGCCAGAGCTGGCAGGGGAGCAAGAGGCAGCTGCTGCCTGCGGGGCAGGAGAGCCGGGTACCCCAGGGTGATGTGGGCACCCCACGACGATGCAGGGACCAAGAACCCAAGGGTGTTGTGGGTCCTTGGGATGTGGGCACCCTGAGCAGTGCTGGCACCGGGTACCCAGCCTGGGTCCAGGCATTCTGGGGTGATGTTGGGTCCAGGCACCCAACTGGATGAAGGACTTAGGGTGATGTGGGCACTTTGGGGTGATGCAGGCTCTGGGCACCTCTGGGCCGTCACCGAGCTGAGAAGCTGAAGCGCAGCAGCCCTGAGTCCTTTGCAGAAGCCGCAGGCTAAGAGCTGAGCCTGTGCCCACTGGTCATGGCACCTCCAGCCACCTATGGGCCCAGGGGTGGGGGAAAAGCTCCTGATGCCAACCAGGGTCCCTTCCCCGGGCCGGGCAGCCCCTGCATTTCTTATAAACGCCCTTGGCGATGCTCCCCCATGACACGGCAGCTCTGGGGCTTGTGGTTAAACCCCAGGGCTCCGGCTTTGACTCACACCGGATCCCCAGCAGAGAGGGGCCTTTCAGCGCCCACGGCTGGAAAGAAACGCTCACCGGGGCAGGAGAACCGGGCGCTTCCTCGCAGCACCATTTCCTATAAACCCCAGCGGAGGGGAGTCGGGGCTGAGCTGCCGAGGGGTCCCCCGGAGCCCTCCAGGAGCTGCAAGAATCCCTCCAGATGGGTTTGGGGGAATCGGGCTGTGCATGTGGGGGATCGCCCTGAGCCCACGGAGCCCTTCAGCAGGAAAAGTCAGAAGGAGAGCGAGACACACAAGGCGAGCCATCAGCACAACCCTTATTAGCCATCGGAGAATTCCCTTCCCACAACCAAGGACACCAGGACATTGTCCTCTGCTTGGAGCTGTCCCCAAACACCCAGCGATAGGGCAGGAGCATCCCTGGTCCTCGTGCCCTGCTGGTGCCCGCAGGAGAAAGCAGGACCCGAGCAAAGAGAATTGTTTCATTTTTCCCCTGAGAGAAACGCTGAGAAAAGAAAAAAAAAAAAAAAAGAAAGAAAGAAAAAAAAAAAAAAATACCAAAAAAAACCACCAACAACCAAAACCAACAAAAAAACCAACCCTGAAAGCTGGAAAAAGAAACTTTCAACCAGCCCAAAATAAGAGGGGTTTTTCGCTGGGAAAAAAAGAAAAAAAAAAAAAAAAAGAAAGGAAAGTTGCCGCATAGAAAACATCGAGATGCGACCCGTGCGTGGGGAGGGGGCCTCATGGCCCTGCCGCGTCCCAGCACGGGCGGGGGCCACAGCCCCGCGGTGGGGAGGGGGCTGCCGACAGCCGGGTGGCTCTGGGGGACAATGCCCTGTGCAGGTGCTGGGACATCCCTGGTGTTTCGGGGGACAGTTCCCCCGGGGATGCTCCTGCTGCCCTCGGGACAGGCTGGAGGGGATGGACCCCACCCCCTGCCACCGTGGGAAGCCCCCCTCCCCGAGCCCAGCCCTCTCATGGCTGAGGCCAGACTGTCTTGTCCCTTGTCACTGCAGCCAGGCCACGCTGGGGACCTGATGGGTCCAGCTACACCTGAGCCCCACCAAGAACCCCAACACGGGTCCTGCCACCCTGCTGCCAGTGGGACCCCCCCCCACTGTATCCCCAGGCACAGCCACAACCCCGTCCCAGTCCCCAGTGTCAGTGGGGGGAGGGGGAGATGCTCCCAGCCACCCCTGAGCTGTGGGGACAGCGGGGCCACATCCTCCCCTCCCAGCACCCCTGGAGCAGGGACAGCTGTAGAGGTGCTCCAGGGTGGGTGTGGGCAGCAGGCCAGGTGGGGGTGCCACCCATGGGTGGTACTGTGGCACCCCGAGCTCTGCCAGGTCGTCGGGCACCTCAAGGTGCCCCAAGAGCACCCAGTTCAGCCCGGGGCAGGTGCCCCCGGCAGAAGCTCTGCAGCCCAGGAGGGTGAGGATGAGACCAAAACCACAACCCAGCGCTGTGGTTTGCAGCACCCTCCGGTGAGGTGCTGAGGAGGCGGCAGCACCCGGGGGGGGTCAGAGGAAACAGGGCCACACGCACCCCCCTCCGGCAGCCCCGCTTGCCCTGCATCCTGGGCGGTGGAGCTGCAGCGGGGTGGGCGAGGGAAACTGAGGCACGGGGCTCCCAGGAGGCATCGGTGGGGACCATCTTGCAGTGTGTTAGGGGGTGTTTCAGGGTTCCCCCTGCAGAGTGGGGCCGAAGTGGGGGGTGAAGATGGGAGAGCAGGGGGGTGATGTGCCCGCATCCTGCTCACAGGCTGAGCCCCACGACCGCAGGCATGGCACGGTCACTGGGAACCGAGCCTCGTGGCCCCGCCCCGCCCCCCCCCGGGACCACGGGCATCTTGGGGTCACCACCACCAGCCCTTTGTCACTGCCCAGCACCATGACAAGGGCAGCGGCTTTGGAGACGAGAGTCCCAAACCTGGGGTGCTGGGACCCCCAAACTCGCGAGCATCACCCACTGGGGATGGGGACGCATCTACCCCAGGTGACACGTGTCCCAGAGCCACTCGGCTCCACCCGCATGGCCCAGGAGACAGAGAGGGGTTGGTGGTTTTGGGGGTGCCGGGGGTCCCCGTCCCTCCCGGGGGGGGCCCAGCAGCCTCCTGACTCAGCGGCAGCCGCCCCCGGAGGAAAGCGGTGCTGAGTCGGCAGCGGGATGAGTAACGGCACCGCCGTTTGGCATTTATCACGTGATTTCAAAAAAGAGAGAGGAGCTGGGGGGGAGAGTGGGTGGCTGGAGAGGGTGGGGGCCGGGCACCCCCTCTCTGCCACTGGGCATCCCCCACCCCCCCCTCCACTCCCCATTTCCAGTCCAAACTGGTGGACGGGTAGAGAAGGAGCCCGGCCCGCCCTCGACGCCGTCCCGGGCGCGGATCAAGCCCCGTCCCTTGGGTGCAACCACCCCCCGGGTAGCTCTTTTTGGGACCCTTCCCCATAGCGTGACGTCCCCATGAGGGTCACCGCGTTCTCCCCCCCCCGCCTCGCCCCAGCTGAGCCCCCCTCAGCTCACTCGCACCCTGGGGCTGCCAGTGCCCACCCGAGGGGCCGGATCTGGCTCAGCCCTGGGCAGGGGCTGCTCTCCGCCCCCCCCTCCCCGGGCAGCTGCAGAGATGAGGGTGTGATAACGCCCGCGGTGCCGCTGCCTCGCCGGCGGAGCGGAGCCTATCGCCTTCACACCATCACCCTGCACCCCGGCAGCTGGGAACCGGAGCCTCCTCTGCCTCCTCTGGCCTCCCCAGGCAGAGAGGCCAGAGAACAGTCGCAACTCATCACACGGATGCTCCCAACCAGAGCCAGGGTAGGCAGGGGCTGGGGTTTCTCAAGAGCAGCTGAGTTTAAGGGTGTCAAATGTAATCCCAGAGCCAAGGTCAAATCAGCCGAGGACCCCCTGGGGCCATCCCCGATTTACAACAGGCCCTACAGTAACATGGAGCAGCGGGTCTGGCGTGGTGGTACCATGGGTGGGAGGGATGGGGGTGGGGGGTGGGGGGTGTGGTTCGAGTGCAGGGTAGCCCCATCTCCCAGGAGGATCCCACACCCTCACCCCCGCCATCACCCCTCCCCAGGACCCCAAGCCCGGCAGGTTGCACCCCACCTTGGCCAGGGTCAGTAGCCCCTGAAGAGGCTGAGCACAAGCTGATGACGGAGGTGTGAAGACCACCAGCCCTCCCTGATCCCCGATGCTCCGTGACCATCACCCTGGCATCGTGCTCAAGGGCATCCACCACCTTGTGCCACCCCCAGCACTGCTCCTCAGCCCTGCTTGGTATTTTGCTTACCTGGGACCTCACGGGCTGGTTGTTTCCTCTGCGGTCCCAAGCCCATTGCCTTTTGGGGGTGACTCACCTGCCACCTCCTCCTTGGGTTTGGTGTAGCCCCTCTGCTCCCCTCACCCAAATAATGAGGGTCCCACATGGAGCTTGGGGGGTCCCCGTGGCTGTTTCATCCCCTGTGTGTCACCGCGGGGAGGTTCAGGACAGCAGGGGTGAGTGGCTCAGGCTGTGCCCCAAGCACTGAGAATGAGCCGAGCCCCACACCCGCGCTGGCATCACCACAACCACATCCCTCTGTGCCCACCGCCCAGACCCCCAGGCCCGGGACAAGCCCGGGGAGGGGCACATCCCACCCTGAAGGCACCACTGGTCCTGGCACCATGGGCCAGGTTTTGGCCGTGCCCTCATCACCAGCCCCTGGGCTGGTGACGGGTTTTGTTTTGCTTTTGATTGTCCCGTTTCTTGTCACCCGCCAGGCCAGGAAACGTGAAATGTGCCACTGTGCTGGGAACGGGGCTGGGGAGGGGCAAGTTAACGGGCACCCCAAACCCTGTCACCCCCAGGGCCACCCTGCTGAGCCCTGGTGACACGAGTTGGCACTGCCAGGGATGGATGTGCCAACACAAGGTTATCCCCTGCCCCGTCCCCGGGGGTCACCCGCAGCCCCAGCACCCCCACCCAGGGACCCAAAGAAAGATTTTGGCTTTGTCCCCTCATGGCGTTTTGGGCACTGGAAGGGTTTTATTGGGGTCCCGGTGCAGTGGGGGGGCCACACCCGGCCAAGCCCCTGGGGGTGCATGGGGGGGACATGCAGCGCGGAGCGGCTCGGCATGGGGGGGACGTTGCTGTGGACCCCCCTCTCCCGGCAGCTTTGAGGTAGATTGAACGTGGGGGGGTGACAGGTTTGGGGGGTGTGACAGGGTGAGCAGCCACCTGCAGCCCCAGGCTAATGCAGGGGGGCCCCAGGGGGTCAGGGCTGCTGGGGGTTGCGCTGTCCCTACACCGAGGGGATGGGGGGCAAGGTCGGGGAGAGCCCCCGGGCTGCAGAGCTCAGTGCTGGGGGGGGGGCATGCTGCACCTCGGGGTTCGCTTCTCAGCAGCATCATGGTGGGGAGGGGGGAGAAATGGGGCCGGAGGGGGTGGTGCTTTTAATGTAAAAGAAGCTTGAACCAGTGGGACGAGGTGGGGGGACTGAGAACAAGCAGCTGCCCCCCCTACCCCTCACCCCCCCAATCCCAACTCTGACCCAAGGAGCTGGGGCAGGGGCAGCCCCTTCCCTTCACCTGCTTCCTGGGGGCCGGATCCAGGATGCGGCCCCTCGAATCCTCCCTGAGATCAAGCAGCGACACCCAAGGGTGCAGATGACACCCAAAGGTGCAGGCGGGTCCCCTCCAGCCGCCACCCGGGATGGCATCGTTATCCTGGGGCCCTGATTCGAGCATCCAAACCCGGCAGCAGATGCAGGGACAGGACGAGGTGGGTGCAGAGGAGCCCACTTAGGGGGTGTGTGGGGGGGCGCAGCTCCGGGATGGGGGGGGCTCAGTCTTTCTGTAGCTACTGAATTCGGAGGTATTTTGGGAGCCGTGTCGCCCCTCATGTGTTTTCATGCAGCATCCAAAGACAGGGAGGGGGTGTGGGGGGCGGGGGGAGGCTCAGATCTTGCTGTTCTCCAGGTGCGAGTCGATGTGTTTCACCAGCGCGTCGTCGGGGTAGCCGATGGGGAAGGCCAGTTGGCAGAGCGGGCAGCTCCGCACCTCCGAGTCCACGGTCTCCAGCAGCAGCTGTGTGTGGGGTGGAGCACAGGGTGGCAGTGAGCCCACCGCCCGCGAGGGGCCGCATCCCCCCCACCTCCCTCCCCAGCTCCCTCCCGACAGCGGTTGGAAATAGGGAAACTGAGGCAGGCCGCGGGGGCGACCAACCCTGCCTGCGTGGCGCGGGGGGTGGTTCTTTTGCTTGCCCTCTGCTTTCACCCCCTGGCACAGCTCCCCGGGGCGAGGGTCCCCGCTTACGTTAATCGAGGGCCAGGACTGGGCGTGCTCCGCCCGGGCGTAGGCAGCGGCCGTCCGGTGCGCGGCGTCGGCGTCGGGGACGGGGAAGCCGGCGCAGAAGGAAGCGCAGCGGATGGCTCCAGCTTCGGGGCTGGGTGGGCTGGGGAGAGCCCACTCCTCTTCATCCGACGATTGCTTCTCGAAGCGCACGTGCTCCTCGAAAGGCTCGCGGGCGCTCAGGGGGGCTCCCGCGCCCCCCAAGTACACCTCGCCGTAGGGTCGGTGCTTGGGGAGCGTCGAGGCTTCGGGCTGGAGCCAGAGCGAGCGGCTCTGCTGGTACAGGGCCACGTTGGTCACCTCCGAGTAGCTCCGGCGGCCCTGGAAGCCGGCTTTGATGTGGCGGCTGGAGGGTTTGGCGTAGCCCAACTCCATCCGCTCGCCGGGCAGCCGGTGCGGCGATGCCGAGGCCGGGGACGGGCAGGGCGGTGGGACCGGGGAGCGGCGTTGCTGGGCGGGCGACTGGTTGGAGGGGGGCGCCGGGGAGCGGCGCTGCTGGGCCGGGGACTGGCAGGGGCCGGGGGCTGGCGAGCGGCGTTGCTGGGCCGGCGACTGGCTGGGGGGTCCCGGCGAGCGCCGCTGCAGCGCTGGCGACTGGCACTGGGGTGCTGGCGAACGCCCCGGCGGAGCGGGCGAGGGGCACTGAGGGGCGGGTGAGCGGCGCTGCTGGGCTGGGGAGTGGCACTGGGACAACGGGGAGTGGCACTGGGACAGTGGGGAGTGGCACTGGGACAACGGGGAGTGGCGCTGGCCTGCAAAACAAAAGGGGAGGGAGAGAACAGAAAATACCCTAGGTCAGCTGGGTGGCACAGAAAACACCCCTCATCACCCACGGGCATCTTGGAGGGAGGCAGCTGTGGGGACCTCCAGGGGAGAGATGCTCCCAGAGGTGGATCCTCCCAGAGCCATGGACGCCCTCTGGGATGGATGCTGCTATGGGCTGGACACACGCAGGAGCTCAGCACCGGCCGGAGGACGAGGGTAGCCAGCACGATCACCCCATGTTTTGCACCCCAGCCCCATCCAGACGTGGGGTGCAGCCCCCTGTCCCCCCCCTTACCGCCGTTGAGGCTCTTCTCCTGCAGCAGGGCCCGGAGGATCTGGCTCTGCAGGGAGCTGAGGTTCCTCAGCCGGCACAGCTCCTCCGTCAGCTCCGTGTAGGCCAGCGCCAGGTTCACCCTGCGGCAGGGACCAAGCGTCACCAAGAGCGAAACAGCCCCAGTCCCCCAGCTGGGTGGGCTCCCTGCCATGGGGCGTACCCCAAACTCACCCAAATTCAAGTTTTTAACTGAAAAAGGAAAAGTTGTGGCCGTGCATCGCTTGGCATCGTGCCCGTGGGCACCCCGTGCACCGTGAGCAGAAGGGAGGTGGGGGCCACGTGTGTGTGTCTGTCGTTCCCCCCCCCGCCCAGCTCTTGGAGGCCCTGACAAAGTCATCAATTCTTCCCCAATTTGGGTGTCGCTTTTCCAAACCATGTTCTCTGCGGTGATGTGAAGGGAGAAGCTGATTCCCGAGGGCCCCGCGGGGCTGGGGGCTCAGCGCGTCCTCCCGCCCCGCACGGGGAGTTGGACTGAGCCGTTGTGACACCCGGGGACCCGCGAGCCGCCGCTCGTAACAGCAGCCGACAGGTCTGCCCCTGCCTGTCCCCCTGTCGTCGTGGTGGGGATGGGAGGGAAAGGAAAAAGAAGAAAAAAGTGAAAAAGAAGCAAAACGAAAGAGGAGCAAAAAGAAAAAGAAGCAAGAAGAAAAAAAAGAGGAAGAGGAAGAGAAGAGGAAGAGAAGAGGAAGAGAAGAGGAAGAGAAGAGGAAGAGAAGAGGAAGAGAAGAGGAAGA
>JANHGN010023117.1:0-29610 GCA_024605025.1 Megaceryle maxima | reverse complement strand
CCAGTGGTGCTAACCGCCTCATACAGGGAAATCAGCGAGCTCAGGAGCCTCCCCCCGGCGCCCCGGTGCGGCCGGACCCTCGGTACGCAACGGGACCCTCTGAGCACGGACCCCGCAGCGCGGCAGAGGAAAGACGGCGGGGGAGGGGTCAGACCCGCTTCACAGACAGCCCGGCTCCACCGTAGCCCCTCGCCATTTTTGTTTCCCGCGGAGGAGATGCTGGTGCATTCTGGGAGCACAAAGGGCCTCGGCCCCGCCCCGGCGGGCCCCGCCTGCGCCGACAGGCAGCTCCCGGGCCAGGGGGCGGGGAGGCAGAGCGCCACGGCGGAAGGACACGGGTGAAGCCGAAACTTTGCCGCAGATGAACAAAGAGGGACTACTTTACGCGTGCTTGCTGAAGGAGATATCACTGCCCGTCGCTCGGGACTCGTTGCGACAGTGCCGAGAGGTTCGCGCTGCGCAGCTCCGGCAGCCGCCGCCTATTGTTCCCTGCCGCACCTGCGGGGAGCGGCCCCGCACCGGGCAGCGCCGCCCACCGCCCGCCTGTACTGGGGGTGCCCCACTCAGGCAGGGGGTCGCGGCGCCGCTCGCCGCAGCAGTGAGGTCGGCCCTGGCATCTAGAATGATTTAGCGAGGGCAGAAGGGGGATGCTCGTGGCCGGTGAGGCGAGGCTTGGCTCGGCTCGGCTCGGTCCGTGCCTGGCCTGGGTAGCGGAGGCTGCTGCGGGCAGTTCGTGGGTACCAAGGGCAGGAGGCTGAACAGAGGAGAGGGTTCCTCTGCGGTGACAGTCATCGGGATACTGCTGTTGTAGGAGACGAGCGAAACCTTAGTTTCTGGTTTTAGCAGTAGCTGTGTTAGTTAAGTGAAGTAGGTTTTTCACTTTTCCTCCCCCAGAACAGCTCGGGTTTGTGAATAGTTTAAGTCTGTAGTATTGGGCCAGTCTCCCATAGTATCCATGATTAAATGCAGCCCTTTCCCAATGCAGTGGTGACATAGGTTACGACGCTTGCCCTGCCCCCATAAGCGCAGTTACTTGGTGCTGCTCAGGCCCCTACAAAATAGTGAAATGCAAATTATTACTATATCAGATCTCACCAGCTGGTGTAATGAACCCTTGGGAACAGCGAACTTTTGATTCCTGTCTCTGTCCTGCTTGTGCTGCCCAAGTTCTCAAAGCTGCCTTCCAGGATAAGCCACTGAAAAGAAGACGTGGATCAGTTTGCTGTCCAAGCAAGGGGCGCAGGGAGGGAATCCTGGGAAGAGCGCTGGAGTACAGCTTAGTCTGGCCGACTCCTAGTTACATCAGAATAAAGCCATTTTTATTACTGACATTTCTTGTTTGCGTTTGTTTTAAATACAAGTTTTAAGGGATAGCTCTCCCCTGAATGTGCTGACTAGACACTGGTAATCGTGATGGTCTACTTCTAAAACAGACTTGCACATCATAAAGGCTCCTGGCTGCTTCCTCATACTGCAAACAGCAGTCGGGTACCACTCGTGCTAAAGGCAAAGGGTCACCAGCAGGAGAGAAGAAAAATTGCACTCAGAGATACACCTGCATATGAGTTTGGTTTCTTTTTAATCACAACAGTGATGTGAGAACCAGTATAGCTGAGTTAAAAAGCAAACTTTCTAGTCAGCAACAGAATAAATGTGATTAAGCACCCATAATTATTGATGATTAAGCAGCAATAATTGGCTCCCTCACAACTTTCTTAGTGTCATACTTGGAGAGTCCTGCCAGCCTTGTCTTGTTCCATCTTTGAAATTATGTCAATGAAAACTTTTTGAAGTAGAATCACTCCCCTATAATGTAAATTGTTTGTTTCACTGCCAGCATCAAAAAGTCCCACAAATGCAACACAAAAGCTCCTGACCAGCAAGACACATGCTAGCTTAGAATATTATCTGTCCTTAGAATACCGTTCCCAAAAGCATAACCCCAGCACAGAACTGCAGAGCTGCATGGCCCCATCCTATCCATAAAGCACTGCTTGCCACAAAGCTAGGAACTGCTGCTGGAACAGCATTATCTGAGGCCAGCATGAAAAGAAACGGGAATCCTTACATTATGTAAGAATAATTAGGCTTGGATAAACTGATTAGTTTGCTGTTACAGGGATTGCACTCGTTAGGCCTGAAGGTACCTCCCAAAACTTGGTGCCTTTGGCTCTATTACTACAAACAGCAGACTGCAGCAGTATTTTCCCGCAACCTACTTCCTGCATAGTATCTTTCTCCTGTAATGTCTGAGAAATACAATACGCGTTCATAGCCAAACACCATATAAACCCATTTTAAACTCTGTATCCTTTAAGGCCAGCTATTACCAGTAGCTAGAAAAAATCCAAGCCACATACCTCCCATGTACAGACCTCACTCCCCATCATCTTAATTTAGTAACTCATACTATAACATCATTTTATAATCAGCTTAGCAAGTCACTGAATCTCCATCTGACAGGAAGCCCCCTTCTGGAGCAGTGACCGTGTAACTCCCACCCATTCAATTCATCTGCTAGACCAAGTAAATCAAATGGCTGAGGTATATACACAGGCAACTGAAATTCAATAGCTTATACTCTAAGAGGAGAAATTTGCATGGAAGAGCCACATCCATTATGTCTTTGCCCAGCTTTACCAGATTATTACAGAGTTGGGGATCTGACTGGAAATGTGGAAATGATCCTTTACAAATGGTTTTCAAGTTAAAATGCTGAAATCAGCAAACCTGTATTTGCAGCAGAATGAGGATCCTTGTTAATCACTGGCATATGTGGAACAAACAAATTAACAGTAAGACTAAAAAAAATAGTTTTAATACTCTTTCCTTGACTCCTATTACTATATGACATGAGTGATTAATCTGATTTGGAGCAAGCTACAATCTTTGTCTGATTTCTATTCAGTGCTAGTAGTAAAACAACCAGGTTTCTGCTTGTTAACATATGGCACGACTGTATGTCATGACTTTAGAATGAACTTTCCTGCCTTAATTTGTTTTTTGTATTTCACTAATACCTCAAAAGTATTTGAACATACAGTTTAAGCAATCTTCCCTGCTGTGTTTTCAATTCCAGACATATTATGTATGTACTTTGAGGCACAGAGTAACCAAAGCCAAATTAAATTACTTTCCCTCCAATGTCAGTAAGGGCTTTCTTGTGGAGAAGTTTTAGGAAAAAGTAGTTTTTGAGAATCTATCAGATTCTGCTTAGTAATAGATATGTTCAGCTTTATTCCATGTCATCTCATAAATAGCTGTATTTCAGAAGAAGCTAAAGAATAACAATCTGACACCATCTTTACCTCTATAGTTGCCTATATACTGTTAGGCAAGCTCTTGCCATAAAGACATGCAAAAGCTAAGTCCTGGCTTTTTAAAATTGTATCTTGCCTTGCTGGCACAGCAGAGAAAAAAATAAATTTCATATTCAGAATGTAAATTCCCTGATACCCACTAGAACTGGATACATTTGAAGAGTCCAAAAGAGTAGCATTTCCCTTAGCCAGTGGCCCTTTCCTCAAATGGTAACTTATTTTCAAAGGCTGATGTTATGTTTATATATTTTCCTTTCCATGATGGCCACATTAATATTAAACAAGCAAACCAAACCACACAGAACCCAAGTGTAAGTAAGCAGTATATGTAGATGAGAGCACCAACTGCTGCACAGTATTATTTTCCATTACCTTATTGAATCACACGATGTAACGTCAAAATGATACCCTTGAAGAAGACAATACTGTGAAGCTTATCCTTGTACAGATGGTTGTCATGACCACAATTCAGTAAGGGGGGAAAATTAGATCCCAGGCCATTTTCTCTGCATTGTTCAAGCATGGGAAGTGTGAGGAGGCTCACCTGGGATCTTCCTATCTTAAACTAAGACAAATATGGTACATCTATCTTTTACATAAACATACTAATTAGTGAGACAATGCACATATGCTGCATTTATTATGGCTCAATTCAGAAAAAAATCTTCAATTTCAAAATTTAAAAAATAGGCAAGGGATCTTATACAAAAAATTTGTATTGTCTTATAAATAAGACAGCATAAAATTACAGTAATTATTCTGTCTTTATACTAAAGATATAAAAAATACATATATTGAAAATAGACTTTAAATATTTTTCTAGATGGACAAGAATATGAATAATTTTTAATCTTCCTACACCAGCAATACAGAGGAAAATAAATGAATATTACTGTCTGTAAGGAACCTTGATATTGGTCCTCAATCAGAAACACTTTTTTCTAGTACAAGCTCTTTGCCATTCTCATTGGTTTTATCTTCTCAGAAATCAGGAAATACCAAAAAAAACCCTATCCTGTACTCCCATCACCTTTCTCTTCATGTCAAGATCTTCCTTGATAAATCTAAAACTTTAAATATTATTTTAAATATGTTCACTATTGTGGTTATTTTTTACTCAGTTTAGCCTGTCAAATACTATATTTTTTCTGTTAAATTCAATGTGTAGAAAAAGAACACTTGCCCCACTAATCCTAAGCAATTATTTCTTCATTCTTATCTCAATATTTAAGAATCTACTGCTTGTAACTTTTGAAGATAGAATATTATGAGAGTATTGCAGTCCTGGTTTTGACCATAAGCCTCTGAAGCGTTTCTGCAACGCATGCACTGAAGAGCAATTACTGTGTGATCTGTTTGTATCACAATCTTTACTAGCCTTTGCACTAAGCCACATTTAAACCTGAAAACCATTAGAAGGTTGTTTACCTTCTAGAAAATAACATTTAGCAATGTAACTGTTCTTTAAATTCTTCCCTGGCACTATTAATCAAAACACCAAAGACTTCAAAAATAAAGCAGCTATGAGTGTTGGCTCTGCATCTAATAACAGACACTTCAGATGCTTCAAATTACTTGTAAAACATTGTCAGGTTTTTGTATGACTGAGTGGTCTTTGTTAGGGGGATAGATAGTTCTTCAGGTTTTCTATAGCTCACAATTCAAAAAACTTAGAAGCTATTTAAATGTTCACAACATTTTAATGAAAGACTTTAGTTACTCATAATTATCAGTTCATACCTCACCATAGCGGAAATCTCTGCTGGAAGTGGCTGAACAAGAAGCAAGCCCTCCATTCACATATGTATAACAATGGAAAAAATAAGACTTGTAACAGGCTGAGATATTAAAAAATGAAATAGTAAGAGCTTGAGACATAGTGTTTCTACAGTAATTGCAATGTCTTTGAGTATGCTAGCTAGAGAGTGGGAAAGGCTTTTATTGTGAGAGGCTATGCATCTCTCATCTATCTTAGATACACTAACACTTTTTTTTGTACCTAAAGACACTGAGAGAGGTCCAAAGGAGAAAAAAATAAGTGCTTCATTTGGTCTGGCCTTGCTGAGGGTGCTTATGTATGAGTCACTGTGTTCTTACTGGTAATGCTGTCTTTTCTGTATTGAAGACTTATGAGCATATGTAGCATTATTTTAGCTCCAGAAAATATCCGTGAGAGAGCTGCAGCTTATTACTATTCTAGCTAGTGGGAATTTTGTGAAGGTGTGCAAGCATAGTATTAAGTAATCTTTCTTCTTGTCTTTTTCTTGAGAGACCAGTGCATAAAAATATGAGCTCATTACTCGTAGTTGGAATTTAAGAGAGGTTTACTATTCTCTCTACACTGTCGTTCTACTACACTGGTCACATAATCACCTTCTGTCGGAAAACAAGTAGCTTCCAAGACTTGAAATTTTGGTTGCTTGGATTCAGAAAGAGATTCCAGTTCCCAGAGTCCCTGAGAATTCAGTTCATGCACCCGTGTGATGCATTCCTTCCCTTACTCTTTAAGCACAGATCTGAAAGCAGTTACTGAAGCTCTAGTGACTAAAGTTAAAATGCATGGTCAGCATTTCAGAATTAAAGCCTAAGCAAGCATTTTATACATTCGCTTTAGCTCTGTTCTGTGGATTTGCAAAACTAATTGCAGTCTCAAATATTTTACATTATAATGGGTTGTATCATAACCTCTTGAAGACTGTGGCACCGTACAGTTTTGTGGCAAGGTTTTGTCTGGCAGCATCTATGCTCCCTTGTGGACTGTAAACATGTCTGCTAGTGCAGAATTTCCAGCTCTTGTGTGGTTAAATTTTGTATCAGTACAGACCAGGCTTAGCTCTTAACTCTAAAATGAAGTAAAAAAATGTTTATCAGCCCCTCAAGACACAGTTACATGGCAGAATATTGCCGTTTCATCTGTGGTGAAAAATCTGTTCTGGACATCAGGTTGGCCGGAGGGAGAATTAGTACAGCATTCCTTCTGCTTTCCCACCACCTGGAATGCAGTATGGGCCTTCTCGCGAGCTTTCAGCGGATCTGCCAAGTCCCACTCAATTGGAAAGTCCCTCATTTCTCTTATTTTCTTTTTTGTTTGTTTGTTTTTCCTAGTAGCATCTCCTTATCTGATGAAGATGGAGACATAATACTTTTGAACAGTGCAGCATGACAGGCTCCTGCTAACACAGCTGTTTGCAGACCAGGAAATTCATCTGCAGGGTTTGAAAATAAGGCTGTGGCCCTTTCCGTAGCTGCTGCCAGTCCAAAGGGCTGCACAGAAACAACTGTAAGTGGTCCCAGGCTGACACAATGGCCAAGTCATCAATTCAATACTTCATTTTTCCCCTACTTTATGAAATAGTGATGCTGTTACAGTTGTTAACTGATATGCTTAAGTAAAAGTGCAATGAAAGTATTGTTTTGGCTAATCCAAATGTAACAGCTATTGTCTGACATATATTTTGATCTTTCTACATTGATACAACTTTATCTCAGCCTGAAAGCCCAGATTCTCTTTTAGCACAGCATTGTTTATCTGCATTCAGCTAAAAAAAAATATAACTATACAGAAACAGTATCAAAATCAATCCTTATTACAGCAGTCATTTTCTATTTTGACATCCTTCACACTGTCACTTGCATCCCCATCTATACAGTCATGACTCTATCCCTAAAATCCGGGGCTGACTGGACAGACAATAGTTTTATTATTTTTTTTCCATGCCATGTGCTTTTGTGATGAATTAAAAGCATTAGTTAAATATGAATGTCAAACCAAAGCAACAGTACGTTCTCTTGCAACATGTTCAAGCTGCAAAAGCATACTGCAAGCCAGATTGTGCCTCTGTAAGCTAGTGAAATTCTTGTAATGTATCAATAAAATAGTAGGAAAAATAAAAAAAGGTCTTACCGACACAAAAGAGCTGTATTTCTACTGGATGCATGTAGTTAAAAGAATACAATCTGAAGTTGTCTTAGCATGGATGTAGCTTCCAGATAGCTAAACTTAAAGATGGGTTTGGGAGAAGTGTTGGGGACGTGGCACATGCACAGTGCTGGCTGAACAGGCCCCTGCCCCAGCTTTTGCAGCCGAGTGAAAGTGTGAATTTTGCAAAGCAGCGGAGAGCTGCCAGTTCCACTGCCTCCCTCCCAGCACACTGCCAGCACTCCCCTTGAACCCACTTGGGTGCTCCTCTGACGGTACAGTGACCTGCTTCATAGCATGAAGTAGTGTAAACTAACCCTACAACACTACTACTATTTTCTGCTCGTTCAGTCCCCTAAGCCTACTCCTGAGCAACACAGGGGATGCCTGGACCAAAGGAGGGTGTAGGGAGGCAAGCCCCAGAGAGGGATGCAAGTTCAGCTCTTTGCTGCAGTTTTAGCTGAGGGTACAGTTTTACTGACCCAGACAAGCTTGTCCAGCTGCTGGCATCTAAGGTTGCACTCAGTTCTGCTCAGGGGGCTGCTGACCTCATCTGCTGTGGTGGTGTCCCCTGTGCCAGCAGCCACACAAATAGGGCAGGTCAGTGAGCTGCTCCAGCTGAAAAACACATGTATATATAACACACATATGTATGTATAAAAATGGGTTCATTTTCAACCACATCAGCTTGCAGTAACTTCTGAGTCTAGGAGATGGCAGTATGTATATATACATTGAGGAGGGAATACAGAGCCGAAGTAGCAGAAGAGGCCGTAAAGATACCATTTTAGAAAATGGAAGTACAAAGATTAGGGATTATTTCTTCTTCTGTTCTAGTTATACAGTGAAACATCTACAGCAAGCCAACAGTGCTGACCTTCAGTTTGACCCCATGGACTGACATGTCCCTTTCAGATGGCCAAATGCATGTTCCATGGTCACAGGCTCATAAAGTTTCAACTGAAATATTTCTGATCATGGAACAAATGAGCTGCTTCTTGAGTCAGGACAGCAGAAGCTTGCCAAGCAGGACTTCCAAGTAAATGTGCTGGCCCTGTGAATTCACTGATACTGAAAAGCACCATGTGATGGCCTCAGCCTGACTGGAATTGATGACCATATGCTTTCCTAACCTGGCCAGCACTGATCCCAGTGGTGCTGCTCTGCACCATTACAGTAAATCAAAATCCGTCGTCCTGCCCATGAGGAATGCAAAGGGGAACACCCAGAGCTGCCATAAGCAGCTGTGAAGGCAACTTCAGGATGAGAAAGAACACATTCAGAGGGCTTGACTGTAAGAAGATACCTTAAAAAGCTGTGACAAATTAAACTTTGAAGACAAAAGGGAAAGCATACTAAGTATGTGTGAAACTTATTTAATTCAGAAATCAGTTTGCTATAGTTTTATTCTCCTTCAAACTACAATAGTGTTGTCAGTTTGCCTTTCCCAGGACCCCTACCAACTGTCTCAGATTTCTCAGGTAGGACTGATTCTAGAGCTGTACTTGCCAAGGAGAGGAGGAAATGCAGGCAAGCATTAACAAGACACTGTGCTAGCATGCAGGTGATTGCTAAAAGTAGAGCTGATTTTCTTTTGCCCTGCCTGGAATTCAGCAGACCAAGAGGTCAAGTAGTGATGGCCTCCAAGGACTTTTTAATTTACTGCAGGTTCTAGGATGTAAAATGTTTGTGACAGTGCTATCATACTAGTAAAGATATAATGCTGTATCAGATTACTGGTGTGATTTAATTGACAGTGGATAGCCTGTGGTGAAAAGGCCATTTTTGATAGACTGGTAAATCCAGGTCCTTTTTAAAAAATGTTTTTAATCAGGAGCAACAGATTCAGTGTGACATAATCACTGGTTGAATATTCAATTTACTTGTGTTTAGAATGCTATTTGAATAATACATGATGGCTAGGAAGAGGGATAAAAAAGAGATGGAAAATTGTGGTTTCTACTTGGTTTTGATTTTAAATTAAAACAAATTGTAACCATCAGTTTCTGAGGGGGATCAATAGTTGCAGTGAGAGTTTGACCTGAAGTAAAACTGGACATAAACCTATATCCTCACTTGTGTAAATAAGTCCAGGTACAAACAAGTCTATGCAGAAGGGTTTTCATGTTGACAGTTTCAGGATGTGAATAAGAAGCTGGGATAAAACATAGCTAAAAGGAGATCAGCTTGGATGTCAGCACACAGTAAGTCTGTTTGTATATAGAGGCAGTCACAAAGTTGACTGAAAACCCTACAAATCTCACATCAAAGTTAGCCTAAGCTCTAACAAGTTTAGTGCGTATCTAGACAAAAGAGAAAATAAATATCTATAGTCATCTGAAATATTTTCAAAGAAATCGCGCTACTTGTGTCAAATACACGGACTGCATTGGCCAGCTACCAGTTAACCCTTACTAGAGGTGTGAAAGTCTAACAAAGACTCTCCAAGTCTTCAGAAAGCTACCCAGTTTACCTTACCCACAACTCATTTTTTCCTGCAGGTGCACTCAAAAATCCCAAAGCCACATTGCTTTTGTGGGTTGGAAATGTGGGGTTGTGGATTAAATCTCCTTCTGTGCAGCTATTTTGGAATACGAAAGATCTAGAAAGTGTCTGATGGCCGTTTCATTCAAAACAAGATGCTTTATCTGCTACAGTTTCTGTCTGGGTGTGATGGTGTTGCCATTTGAATGCTCTGTTGGGAAAGAGGGCTCTGAGCCTACCTTCTGTGAGAACTCAGGGTGTGTGCAATAGTGGTACTGTTCTCCAGTGCTATTGCACAGGATATATTCAGTTTCTCACAAAATTGTTTTTTCAGTGTGTTTCTTCTGAGCTAATAAATGCTTTAATTGACGGCTGTAGTTTATACATCTAGACAAATCATAGCTATTTTTAATAGGCTTAACTATATATTAAATGCAGCCTTGGTTTCTTTTAAATGATTTCTGATGTACATTTATAAAGCATAATCTTAAACCAGATCTTTAAGGCCTATTTTCTTACAGATACCATATCATTAAATAACAAAATTACTTTAGTTTCAGTTCCATGGTGCATTTTCTTTGGTAGCTGGGCTGCTTTAAGAAGTTCCCACCACAACCTCCTTCTCAGGAGCTTTCCACACGCCCTTAGTGACGGCAAAATCTTTGTTCATCTGTACTGCAAATTTTTGCGTGACAGAAACTGGTTTAAAAACAGCCATTCATTAATAATAAATGAATAATATTGATGGTCTATGTACTAAGACTGTATCAGAATAGTTTTATCCAGATTACAGGGTTGGCAGGGTGGGAAAGCAAGGGTGACTGTGACACATCAATAAAATGAACTGGGAAGGAGCAGGGGAAATAGAACTACTGTTGTGAACTTCAGTGATACTGAAAAAGCATGTGACAGAACTGTTCAGTGAGAGCTTCAGCAGTGCACAGAGCCAGGCTTTCAGAGCCTTGCAGGAACTGGACATAAGCCTAATTTGACAAGATACCTTTACAGTATATTGGTATGAGGTAGTCAATTTATGACAGCAATGACATTTACCTCCCCAAAGTTAAATGAAGCATACAGATAAATATGTTACTGTATAATATATTAGCATAAGCATGATCATTTTCTTAAAGAGTTTTAACTGTTACTCTTCCAAATTGCCTTTTCTCATTCTATTAGGAAAAAAACAACTTTAGAAATACTGTAACCTAGTAGTTGTTTTGTTACTCATTTATTATTTTGTATAGATATCCATCAGAAACTTCTGTTGTTCAGAAATGTGGACTGCTGCACAGAGAAGTCAGAAAAAATATTTTAGATTACTGAGTTTACTCTGCATGGGTATTTTTAATGGTGTCAGAAAATTTGTCTTTGGATGTAGTATGCCTAAAAGAGCATTTTTGCTTCTAAAACTACGTAATTCTAACTATAAAATAGTTCTACATTATGCTAGTCATTATGTTTACAGTGTGAATTGCTGCTAAATACTGTAGAAATTTAGCTGTTGACAAATTCATAGAATCACATTATTATTCCGGTTGGAAGAGACCTTCAAGATCATCAAGTCCAACTGCTAACCCAGCACTGCCAGATCACAGCTAAATCATGTCGCTCAGCACCACATCTACATGTCTTTTAAATGCCTTCAGGGATGGTAACTCCACCACTTCCCCGGGCAGCCTGTTCCAGTGCAATTTATTTAAAATAATTCAATTAATACTTTATGCCTACTGGGATATTTTCTATCAACAATCCCACAGTACTTTCTATAAAGTAGGCTACAGGAATTAATTAATATACAATCAATAGACTGCTTACTCCAGGGATGGAAAAAGGCATCTGCTCTGTGCCAGCAATATACTTGACTGACTGGATGTTTGTTTTGCTTTTTATTTAGAAGGAAATGAAAACAGTTTTATCTAGGAAGACAAACAAACAAACAAACAAAACCAAAACCAAAACCAACAAACAAAAAACCCAAACAAACCAGTGGTTAAGACTTCAGTAGACTAGCTGTACATATAGTTAGTTACCAGCTTGGAATTTGCTGCATCCTTCATAAGATAAGCTTTTAAAGAAAGTACATGTATTACCTAATTACCTCAGAATGAGTAACTTACAAAAAACAAAACAAAACAAAAAAAAAACAAAAAAAACCCAACCAACCAACCAACCAAAAACAAAACCCCACAAACAAACAAACAAAAAACCCAAACAAACAAACACACAAAAGTTAATTATTTAGATCTAACAAATTTATAATCCCTACAATTAGATGTTTCCTAAAAGGAAATATTTATTTCCTAAATATTTCTGCTAATTCTCACTGCTTTTCCAGGGTGTTGTCAGAATCCTCTAACAATTCAGTATGAAATTTCTGCATTTCACATACAGAGGTTTTGAATGTAACAAAACAAGTAAGACAAAGTTTTCTCTTTTCAGTGATTTTTTGCCAGTATTACAAAGACTGTTCAATAAGGCATGTCAATACACTCAATTCTTGCATACAGGGCCAGATTCTCAGCTTCCTTAAAGCCTCCAAACTGAAGCAGATTTTCTTATATATGATTTAAGTCCTGAAGGAATGATTAGTTCAGCTCGAATTCCTACACAACACGACTCATTCACTCTGCCTAAAAAATCACTGGCTTTAAATATGTATTTTAAAGAGACAACAGTTTTAGGGCAGATCTGGAGAGCTTTTCTTATTCCATTTTGAGCAGCTCCTGTTTCTGCCACTTCTTCCAAATGCCAAGCTATTCCTGCTTTCCTGAATGCAGAAAATGCGATGCCACCAGCTTGTGGAGGCATCAAACTGGGGAACTGAGGTGTCTTTTTTCTTTTTTTCAAGTTTATTCGTAATTTGGGTTCAGCAAACAGTTCACCATTCACCTACACAAACAGCTGCATGACAGAAGAGAGAGAACAGCATAGAAGTAGGTGTAAGTAATAGAGGACAAGAGAGGAAAGGACTTCATATAGCAGCTCTGTTATCTGTAGTTGCTCTTCTGCCCATTTTTCTCCTCCGTGCCATAGCTGACAGAAGACAGGACATATCTGCACCTCACTAGCTGAAGTTCACAGTCTAGCATTTAGTGTGAACTAACATTCACAGGCAATTAAAGCAACTGTGCTAGACTATGAACCGAAACAGTTCTGTTGTAGAAATGTCCTTCAGCAGAGGGGATGGCAGGACAGCTGGGGGTAGCCGTGCATTAAACCATTGCAGCTGTTTTCCTCATTGCATGTAAGTCACAGGTCTTAATTAAATACACCACATGTCAAAAACTGTACTACACTGCTAGGTAATTTGTTCCGATACTAAACTTCCTTAGGAGTTAAAAATTAACATCTTTTCTCTGAATTGAATTCTGCTGACATCTCCCTCTCATGATCGACTTTCTTATTTTAGCATCTACTAGCTTCAGTCCTGGAGTCCAGTAGTTAGAACCTAAGTAGGATTTTTGAAAGAGCGTGGGCTAGAACTTGGATATTTCCTAGCTCTCTGAGGTGCCCTGTAAAGTAAGGAGGAAGGTGGTAGTGCTAATTTGCGGAAATGGCCATAGAACATTAAAAAAATGCCAGCTAGACTACTTATTTTGATGGGAAAGTCCATAAATAGGAATTAAGACTCTTGCATTCCTATTATAAAAATGTTTGAGTGTTTTAATAGATGACTACCATGAGTGTAAGATAAGCAGAACAAACAAGTATTTCACTTCAAGTAGTGTGAACAAAAATTCATAGAATATAACTTTGTTTTGCCACTAATTCCAAGACAGAAACAGCCTGGAGAATTAAGCAAAATAACCATGTTGAAAGCTGAAAACATTTTAAAAATCAATAGGCAAAATTAAGTTATCTGAAAATGGTAAAATTATTTCTAACCTAGAAATACGTTAATACTAGCAAGTGTACTCTGACCATTCATTTTAACATAAAACCTCAATTAATAGTGAGTAAAATTCTTGAATCTCATAACTCCAGCAATTAATAGAGGAAATAAACTTGAAAGGGCAAAGACTTACAAAGGAAACAATTTTATTGGTTGATTGAATCGGAACTGTGTTGTCTTTGTAGACTTTGAAACAATGAGAACACGAATGTGAACTCTTGTTTAGCATTTGCTTGTAATTGGCAATTAATGAGGTAATGACTGTCTTCATATCTTTTCTTCTGAGAAAAGTATTTTTGGAGTTTCCTGAGTCCTCTAATGTATAAAGGGCTGTACCATATAAAGCTTTACATTCTGAATTTATGAAGACCTGTTTACTCAAAACATACTATGTTATTAAGACCTATTAATGGTAATGTTTTCTAATTTTTTTTTTTAATTTTTAAACAATATACCAGAAAAAAGGGAAGATACTGTGTCTCTCAAAGCAAAGACTTGTACCCCAAATAAATTAGCATCTCTGAATATTTAATAATAGTTGGATATAATCTCAGTTGAGAGCTACAAATAAGCCACATACATTTGTCATTGATATGACTGTATTAAAACCTGATTTTTGATACAGAGATGTTTAAATAAGATGAAACTTTCAGTGGTTGCAAACAGCCACTTTACTCTGGTGTAAATCCAAGCCACAGATGAAAGGAAGAAGACTGTCTCTAACCTAACTCAGAGGAAAAAAGAATTAAGATTAGGTTTTCATTCAAATCATTGATCTAGTTCTTCATACAACAACAGAAATAGTTGTGCCAACCCAAGGGAGAAGGTAGGCACCAACAGCAAGAGAAGAAGGTGACACCATCTGCTTCTGCAGCAGGGTGGATTTATGAGAGATTAAAGTGACCATGTAAATACAGCCTTAGAATTGAAACCTGCTGGCTGGGAGAGTATGTTTCCTCAAATAGATTAATGATTTGTTTATAACAAGTTAAGCCACAAGGGAATCTTTAACAGGCTTTCTCTGCTTTCTGGCTAGGAGATGGCTCCACCTACTCATGCACTAGAGGGATTAGCATTTATAAGAATTTGAATGTGATTCTAAATAATCTATTAGAATAAAATTAAAGTTAACACACTGATTAAATCAGTGTTCACAGAAATTTGCTGGAGGGGAAAGAAATAGTATCTCACTCTGATGGGAACACAAGGGAAGACAGGCCTAAGGAATGATGGTCTGTATAAAAACAAGATTCCTAGACAGATCTCTGAGCAAAGCACCTTGCCATCTGGGTAGTAAGAAGAGAGAGAAACCTTTAAATTTTTGTAGACTATTTTAGGGAATGAAGGTGGTTTTATTTTACGTCATTGTCATGTATATTGTGTAAATACATTTATTAAAACTAATTACAAACCAAGGCAACTGGCAAATACTAAGGCATTCCATTCTGTAGTGGTTACTGGTGCTGTAATGCTTAAACTGCCATACTGCCCAGGATCATAGAGTATTTCTTAGGCAAAGAATTATGAGCACTAACCCAAGAAGCCATGCAAGGCAAACTAGAAATTGGTAAAGCTGCTGTGAGAAAGAGCAGTCTTGTGATTATTAACGTCAGCCAGAGGCTCCCTGCATACAGTATAATGGTGGGGAGAGTGTGTGAACCCTGGGGATTTTCCATGGAGTCTCTTACAGTAACACTTGAGTTAAATCGGTATGTGGCTGTAGCTGCTTCAAATAACTGTGTAAGAAACAAGTCCAGCACGACTGCAGTAAGTTAATATTTAGCTTTTGATTAATGTTAAAACCTGTATTACTTGCTTAAGTAACACAGACTTTCCTTCAAAAGAAATTGGATAAAATTCTTCATTGTATTTTTAAAGGTGCACATAATACTGAGTTTCTTGAAGAATTTAAATTCTTCTCTGTAGTTTTCCATTCTCCTCGTTAGTCTCATATTTTCATTCCTGGACACTTCAGCTCCTGTAACCACTCTTAGTTTTTTCTGAGTTATTCTTTGCATGTAAAATCTCCAAGTTGTCATAGAACTGAAGGTGAAGGTAAGAAGGTATATAAAACCACATTTACCATGTGATGCTGTGAGAGACAAACACTGCACTTGGATAATCAGCACTTGATTTCTATCTTATAGACAAATCCTGCATCACTAGAATAACAACACTCAGTGTTGATATAGCTGGATAGAAAACTCTAAATATTAACAGGTTACTGTTACTCTGAATTTTTACTGCTTGGGCATTAAGATATATTGAAGTTTTGTCACTGGCGTACAAAAATGGATAATGTGTGAACTGCAGAATGGAAAGGCATGTGTGAATGTACAGTAAATAAATACATCTCTGTGATTTATGTTCTACTTCTGTTGCTTTTCTGCATCTGCTCCCCAGTCTTTAGAATATTCCTTTGGTTTTGCACACCCACTGAATGACAAGTCAGTGCATGTTACACCTTTTCTGTTGCTGTTCTGGCTTATGTGGCTTACCTTTTCATGGGAGTTGTTGCTGCTGAGGTTTAATTGGGAATTCTGTGTTTAACAGGTAGCTGAAAAAGACTGAACTGGCCTTACTTCTTAGCATTTAGCAAAGCCTGGGCACAAGGAGTACTTGAAGAAGAACTAAACACTTCAGTGCTGGAATAAAGCACCTGCCCTCACTAATGACAAAGATCTCATGTACTAAGTGAAAAATATATCACCTAATGAACATATGCCAGGAGCTATTTGGATCCAGACATAACAGGAATGAAACATTTACATCTTTGCCAGCCATATAGGAGACCCACATTTCATGATTACTCCCAACCTGTCATTCCAAGGGCTGGCATAGAGCACTGGATGAAGTAATGGCTTGAGATTATTCAGCAAAGTGTTTAAATGTTTGCTCTGTGGTCTCCTCTTGTGTTGCCTTTCCGTTGTGTGCCTGTGATCTAGCTAAACTTGTGCAAACCACTGAACTGTAGAGGGAGGCGACGCAGAAAGCTCAGCCATCTGGGCCTGCCTGAATAGGAAGAGAAGAAAACACCCTCACTGTGAGAGTTGCTGGCTGTTACTGAAGCCAGGATTCCTTTTGCAGGAGTGCCAAATCTTACTAATTAATTTTCAGATTTATACTTCAGGGTGACTCTGGCAGCGATTATATTATTCAAAAAGCAGTCACAGACTGTTCTTGAGTATTAAAGCACCAAGTCTCTTTCAATTCTGCAGTTTTAATACTTTATGAGCTCCTAACATTTGGTTTCCAGAGACATGCATTTCCTCAAGAATAAGCCCTGCCAAAAGAAGGTAATTTGTTCTGACAGTAATATTTTTGTGATCCATCTTTTCATCAAAGCAGACTTCTCTAGCAAGTGTACTGAACACCAAAACCTATAACATGCTATGTTCATCTCATTATTTTTATCCCCACATTGTGGCATAATCTTTTTGCCCAGTCTCACAGCCAAAACGCATCTGAACAGAAGACTCCCAGCTTCTGACTTTGACTCTGGTAAATGCATTGCATTAAAAGAAGTCACAATCAAGTCATGACACAAGAAGGCAGAATAAAAATGAAACTTTACATAAGAAAGGGCTATTTTACTTGAAGTTAACAGTGTTTCCCACTAATTTAAATTGGACTGGGACTTCTCAGAGTGTGTGAAGTGTTGAGAGCTCCTCTGGCGAAGGTGCAATTCTTAGTATTTTCTCTACTTTATGAGACTGATGTCCCTGTGTTAATATTGATATCTATATGAATAAGGGCCTAGACAAACGCTCCCTCATTTTGGAGGAAATACTCTATTTTTTTCTAGACTGTAACAAGGGCCGCACCTGGTTTTAATACCCTTTCCAGTAAATAACGGGAGCCTGTTCGCAATCAATGAGACTAGTTATTTATTAACTGCCTTCTTCATAATTGTCCCCAGACTGGGCCCGAGCCCTTTTCTGGCAGAGAGGAGCGCCGAGGGGTATTTGGGGCGGCTCTCGGCTCGATGAGCCCCGCTCCTGCCCCTCAGAGCCCGGGAGCGGGAAAAGCGGCTGGGAAAGCCCCACCGGCCCGACGTGCCTGAGGGGGGCGGGGCCCGCCTCGCTTCCTCGCAGCTGCTGTAGCAGCGCGAGCGAGTTTCTGCGTCGGCAGAGGCGGCAGCTGCCCGCCCCTTTTGCCCGCTGACAGCTGCCGTCGCCCGGCGGCCACCGGTGCCTGCGGGAAGGCGGCCGCCGCCGCGCTCCCTCCCACCCCGTACTCCCCCGCCCTACTCCCCACCTCGCGGCGCGTGCTGCCGTGGCCGAGCCGAGCCGGCGGCGCGGCTGCAGCGGCAGGCGGGGAAGCGCTCCTCTCCGCTCCGCCTCCCATCGCCGCCCGCTGCGGGGATGTGCGATTGCCATGGCGAGGCGGCTCTTCCCGGGGGCCTGGCTCAGGAAAGCCCACTACGTGCAGGTAGGCCGGCAATGGGCCGTCCCCCCGCGGCGGGCGGGCAGGCTGGGCAGGCCGATGCCAGCACCCTTCCCTCCCCGCTCTCCCCCCCTTGCAAAGTTACCTCAGGAGTGGGCGCCCCCCGCAGGACTCGCCGCTTTCCCCGGCTCGGCGCGGGTGCAGCCGTCGTTCCCTCCCGCCGGCGTCTGGCGGCTAACGGGGGCTCTGCTGCGTCGCGCTGCTGCTTGGCGCTCGGCCCCCGGGAGGTCGCGGAGCGGAGGCTGAGGCGCTGGCCGCGGCCGGCGAGCCCCTTGGCGGCGCGTCTTGGGGCACGGGAGCCGGTGGCGGGCGGCCTCGGGGGCCGTGGTGCCTGTTGCCACCCCTCCCGCCGGTCGGACCGGGCCTCTCTTGACGCCGCCGGGGCGTAGCGAGCTCCGCGGAGCGTCCGCCCCGAGCGGCCAGAGCTGCTCGCCGGCGGGACCTGTTGTTACGCGCAGCCCGCCCGCGGCCCCCTCGGGCTCAGCGGAGACTTTCGTTTGGGCAGCTACACCCGCGGCGTTGCCAGGGCCCGGAGGAACTCTCGTGCTTTTTTCCGCATGTCCCTCCTTTACACCTGTCGCCGGTGCTGTGGGATATCTACTCCATGAGAGGATGGACTAGAGCTTGCATGAGCAGACTCGTTTTTTCACGTGTCCGAAAAGAATTAACGACAGGCGCTTTTCTTTTGCTGTCGAGTAGCTGCTGTTCGCTCCATGCATTTGTGTATGCATTCACAGGCACACTTTTGTATTTACACATACGGGTACATGTTTGTGTTGCTTAAGCTATCTGTGCGAGGATGTTTTGGTTCAAAGTGCCATGGCTATCACGTAGCAGGAAGTTCTACTGTGAAATGTTAGGCAGTTAAAACCTTGTGGTAAATTGGGGGCTATTCTTCTTATCTGTTGCACTGTATTTTAACTAAATTGTAATTAAAATGAGCATTTGTTGAGTTGGAGGGGATAAATACAGTATTTGCTTTTCTTGTATACGCTACTTACATGTTTGTCATTTGTTGGCATCTCCTAAAATGTTTTGTGATTGTTTAATTAAAAACTGTAAGCTTCTTCCTGATGCATTTTCAAGTCTCATATGTTTTAATTCCTCCTTTTCTGGAACTTTTGCAATCTTACTCTCTTTTTGGAAGTACCTGAAATGGGATGTAACATTTAAGAAGTGTACAGATATGGGTATAACCTTACTCTCTTGAATATTTGTTTTATGTTACGTATTTGCAAATCTGGGTCAGTATCACTTGATTTTTAGACCAGAAAAGAGTATTCTTGATCTATTTACTGACATAGATACATTTGGATTCCCACAGGAGAAATCCTCTGATACAAATTAAACTGAATTAATAATCTACATACTACCTTTGAAGTTAGGATTTTCCAAATTGTTTGCTTCCTTTGCCTTGATGATAAGTCTTTCTCTGACGATTATATGGTGATGTCTGATAAGATTTTTTTCTCCATTCTTCTCAGCATTTACTTGAAGGCCTTTTAAGCAAATTATTTTAAAATCTGCTGGGAAACAGGAAGGCAGCAAGATCGTTTACTAGAAAAGCCAAAGAAAAAAATATTTGTTTCTGTTACACAGTAAAAAAAAAAAAAAAATCTGACTGTGCTTTCTTCTCCTGGAAGCTGCATTTGAATATCCAACAGATTTGTTTTAGGAGATATAACAGTGGCTCTGTGAATATAAACACATTTTTCCATGTTAGACACTGAATGTATGTTGATATTTGATGCATCTATAGAATATAGATGCATCTATCAATATATTGTCTTTTCTTGTCACTGCATGTTAACTGTTGGTATGTGACAGATGTCGTCATGGTTTAACTCTGCTAATTGCTGAGTGCTTTATTGAGATTTGTCTCCAAGAAGCAAATGCACTTGTAAGTAAATGCTAGACTTTCAACTCACCAAGCTGTAGCTATGAGCCAGATGGAAAGATTTGTGCAGTATTGCTGTGCAGTCTTTCAAGTCGTACACCAGGGAAGATGGTTGTACAATGGAAGGAATTGCTGAGCGACAAATTTTGTTGGCTGTTGCTCCAGACTTTTTTGAAAATTGAGCTGATAGAACATCAGGTTCTGCAAGACAGTTTAATACCAGCTCTCGCTTTCCTGCTCTGAAAAGGGTAGGATGCTGTGAGTTGGTTTGCAACTAATACTCTACATCAAATGCTCTATTATTGTTTACAGGTTCTTTAGCTTTTATGCAGATTGCTAGATTCAGTGGTAATAAGATGACCTTTCTGGCTAAGAAGGATGTACTAGCAAGTGTCAGTTCATGTAAAAGGAGCAGGGTGAACTCTTAGGTGTCTTACCTCAGACCAAAACCTAGTGCTTAGGGACCCACAGGGACAATGTTAAAGTTTTGTCACAAAACAGTAACTCTGAAATAATTTTTTTTTTCCCCAGTTCTTAGACTTCAAACTATGTAATAACAGCAAAACCAATCAACAAAAAAACCCCCAAACCCATCCTCAAACCTGATGTGCTTTTAAATGCTACTTAGTACCACACACACACACACACACACACACAAAATCTAACTGTCTTGCTAGGATCTTAAAACTGTTGGGATTCTATATTTTACATGGAGAAGTTAGTGTCCTAAATTTGTTCTGCAGCTCTTTCTGACAGCTGTAGTTAAGAATTGTATCATGAGGCTGACAACAATTGTGTAACGAACACTTGCATGCTTCGAAGCTTTCTGGCCTTTATTGATTCTGGACAAAGTTTTCAGACTCCTTAGAGATATCCCATGGACTTCAGTAATGTGCAAGAGACTGTCTTTGAAGGGCCAAAAGAATAAAGGAGTTTTAAAGCCTTATGTAACAGAAATTTCCTATATCATCATTTTCCTCTAAGATTTTAATCCTTTGGGGGTTTTTAAACTTTTTAAGAAGAAATGTTCTGTTTTCCATCTTGTAACTTTTTTTATTATTATTATTTCACAAGATACCTCCAACTCTGTTTACTTAGTTTGATTGCAATAATGATCTCAATAATTTAATTATTTGTGATACAAATAATTACAAATACCAGAATAATCTTAAGCATGCACTGTCTGCTTTTAAAGATATGACTGTGTCCTGTACCTGGCACCCAAGACAGCATAGACTAGTGTTCTCAGACCTCATGTAAGCCTACCTGACACGCGTCCTGTGATCCATAAACCAACCTGAACAGAGAACAAAACAGGATTTCTAACATGATTGGCCTACAATTTTTTATTTGTTTATTTTTTAATATGTTCTTTCCTGTTGCTAGTATGTAAAACAAATAGAGTGAGCAACTCAGATTTGGAGAAGTCTAATGCACTATGGTTATGTGGAGTACTTTGCAGAATTAAGCTCTCTTGTGCTATTAAACAAAGAAACACTTCTATGGTTAAAGAGTAAGAAAGTGTTTTAAATAAAAAGTATACTTACCAAAGAACTGGCAAGTTATGTTGCATTTTGATCTGCTACTCTTCATATGCTTTGGAGCGCATCCAGGCTTGACTTTTGCCAGAAGTGGTTTTCCAGTTCTGTTCCAGGGGTTGAAAAACTGGTCATTATTCAATGCATGTGACTTGGTAGAATATACTGTGATGGAAGGAGTCGACTCTGTAATATCCTTTTAAGCATTACAAGCACTTTCCTTCATTCTTGCATTCCCTGGTTCATATTTAAGAGTCTTGATGGAAGAGTGGAGCAGAAAAGAGAAATTGTGTTTTCTGGTTTTGAACACTTTCTTCCCTTTTGATAATTTTGGAACTCTCCATCCTTCTGTTGCCCTGAATATAATTAAAAGCTTCCTAGCAGTTTGTCATGATTCCAAAGGAAGTCTGTCTGTCTGTATTGCTCCCTAGTCTCTATCTGGGACTTCTCACGCGGAAATGTGTTCAAAGGCTCTGCATAGCATATGGGCAGTAAGTCCACTGTATTCAGGGTGCATTAGCGCACACGAGACCTAACCAGGCTCAGTAAATCTGTGTCCCTGCTGTATTAGCATAGAGCTTGCACATCAGTTCTGATGCTTCCCAGATGAAGGGGACTGAGTGTGTCTACCCTCACAGACTGATTCTGGGAAGGAAATGGAAATTTGATAGGGGGAATGTAGGGGATAAACCAAATAATGAGGAAGGCCTTATTAGAAAAGTAATTCCTTTTGAATCAAGGAAAGTGGAATTTTGTGGTCTTCTGTAAGCAGATATAAGCTCTAGTCCATACTCTGAACTGGCAGGACATAAGTCTTTTGCAAGTCAAAAGTTATGTGACTGCATTGGCACAGTGCTGAGCCTGAAATAAATCTAGCTTCTTGGGAACTTCCTGCCAAGTATATGATGCAGTCAGATGGCATTTGGAGAGGATTTGCTGTCCCAAACACATTTTCTTGCTGCCCGAGGAGGAGGCCAAATTTGGGTAAACTCATACATACAGTATTCTCTCTGAGTCAATGCTCTGCAGTGTTCCTGAGGCCTGCAGAGAACTGATGGGCTCTCAGATTGTACTAAATGGTGTGCATTTGATACAAAATTTCATTATATAGCACTTTGGTTTAAAGTTTAGTATCATAAAGGTTTGCGGAAGGAGTTGGCAAGAAACTCTGAGGAATGAAGAGAGTCTGTTGTCCCAGAAGCTTTGGTTCCCAAGCAGTTCTTACATGTGAAACAAGCTTTGCCTAAAATTGTCAGATTAATTTCTATTGTTTTCTCAGATATTACCAGTAGTTTTGTGTGCTGTATCATTTATGTTCTACAGTGCCATAGTCATTAGAAACAACTAAATAACTCACAACAAACAATAAAAGCTGTCTCTAAAGGAAATCACTGTATAGATGAAAGATGATCATTAGTGCTTGTTTGCTATAATTCCTGATTCATAAGAGCTTCCTCTTATATGTCTGTGGGGAAATACTGAAGAAAGTTAATTTATTGGAGTTTTCAGTAATCCTGTCAATAGAAGACATTTTGTAGAGCAGAGTCTTGTGACAGGCTTTAGGAAGACCATTGTCAGAATCATCTGTAGAAATGAGGATGTGATAAAATCATTTTTAGTTCTCCCCGTAGGTGTTCTGCAGTATTTTAAGGACAGGGTAATTAAATAGCTATGAAAGGTTAACTTATAAAAACAAAAATAAAATTTAAAAAAGGCAAATACTTTTTTTTTTTTTTTTTTATCTTTCCTATTCAAACTGTGCCCTGAGCATCCTGTTCTCTGCATATTTATTTTCCAGACTGACTGCAGCTGTGGAACAATAATTCTTCATATATTTGCATTTTGTAAATGACATTTGTGTCCTCCTTGTCCTTGTGGTTGCTTGTTCATAATAACCTGCAACTAATGTTGGTGGGTTTTTTAAGTTTTTATGAGCTTCTGTCTCACACAGATGTTGCTTGAATCACTGAAAACGGCTTACTGTTATGTCTGGTATCCTTTCTTGTTTGTGGGTAGAATTTCACATAATAAAAGAAGCTCTTATGTTACTTTGAATCTCTGAGAGTATGTGTGATGGAGTTAGAGATCCAGATTCAGCTTTTGTGATCTGGAAAGCCTGGAAGACATGCTGGTATGTTGAAGTAAACATGCCCAGAAGCTGTACTGATGTATTTTTTGTCACAGATTGTTTTTATGTGTGGTGTTTGGTATCAAAATGTGGAATGTATTTCAAATGGTGATAGTTTCTGGCAAATTGCATTTCTCTTTGGAGAAATAAAAGTAGAAATTGCATTTAAGAGAAAGCACTTAAAGTTGCCAGAAAGTTTGGTACTCATCAGAAGAACTGAAGTGTCTTGCCACAGTTTCTGCCTTGATTTGATTACTTTGTTTTGGCGCAATATCCATTTTATGGGTAGCAGAAAATTATTTGCCCTTATGTTCCTTGTCTCCCAACTTGGATAACAGAACCTAAAGAAAATACTTGGAATGCTGTGTAGAATGCAACCAGGGGTAAACTAGAACTTAGACCATATGAGTAGGTCCATTATGCCTTGCCCCAAAGAAGCCAAGTGAATGAAGATTGAACCTTTATTGGCATGATTCTAAATACCGATGTTCATGCATGTGTTTCTTTGGCACAGAATTTTAGCATTGCTGAGATTCTTTTGTATTGCAAAAATAGATATTCTGTTTGTGGTAGTAGTCTTGAACAGGAAAAAAAATAGGAAATGTTGTAATTTAATACACTTTGTATTCACTTGATTTCCTCTCAAGATTTGCATAGTCAGTCTTGCTGTTGTGTTGCAGCCTGCCCTTTTGTGGCTGAAAGGAGAAAGTCATGAAGTTAAATGTTTTAAGTGAATTAAATGATGCTGCTTATATTGAAAAAAAAAAAACAGCTTATTTTTAACTGGTACTTTTATTTACTTTCTGAAGAAAACAGTACCTAGACTTATCTGAAGAATGAGAGTTAAAGTGTTTCCTTCAAGAATGTGCAGGGGCGTACATCAAGATATGAGATGACATGATAAGATTCAGAAAGCTAATTTGAAGAGACATAATTAAGCTTCATAAATTAAAGACATTTGAAAATTAAAGCACATGAGATGAAGAGAAAGCACCCAGATTTGCTACCAAATTCTTAAATTATGCTTATACTACAGTGCTGTTTACTTAACATAGTATCATCATAATGAAAAAAAAAAAAAAGCACAACACAAAAACAACAAAAAAACCCCAGCACATTTCTGGAGAAAGCTTTTTATGTGTAGGAATGTCATCTGTTAGCTTGTCCAGCTGTTGTAGGCCAAGTGTTGGATGGAGGATAGGAGACTACTGTTCTTTCTTGCTTTATATAGTCTATCTCAGCAGCTTCAGGCTGAGTAAAGAACATGGGAGGTTGTGTGGGAAGGAAGAGGATTTACCTGAAATTGCAAAGAAGATCCCCCTCATTTTTATTTTTGGCAGCAAATTTATGTTGAACACCATAAGCCATTTAAAAACATGCATCCTTTCCAGATTGGATACTCAAGAGTTTTGTTGCTGGAGTTCTCTGTGTGTGATGGTTGTGAGGCATTTATTTATTTTATGAAATACGTGATGAAATATTAAGATCAGGTTCATAACGCTACACTGGTGGTGTGTATATAATATATATTTAGATGGAAAACAAAATTTCTTAAGTTAGCTCTGTGACAGTGTGCATGCAAGAGGTTAAGGATGGTCTGAGTCAGCCTTTGCAAGTGTAGCCATTCTCATTTTAGCCTGGCACATTTTAATTGTACTTAGTAAGGGGGCTAACAGTTCATCTCTGTGGAGTTTTTCAGGAGTAGTCCGAGATGCTTCTCAGACCTCATGCTCCCTTAGTTTACTATACATACAACTGAAGTGGCAGAGTGAACACGTGCCCGTACCTTATTTGTTTGACTACTGGAAACTTCCAGTGAAAATGTTTTTTGGTTTTTTTTTTCATGAAGAAGGTGGTTTTCAGAGTATGAGAAGTGGGAATCTGTAGAAGCAAACACAGTTAGGTCATTCTTTCTGTTTGATGCTGTATCTAGTGAGAGAAACATTAGACCAAAGTAAAAATAGATGAATGACTCACCTAGTTAGATCATTTCAGGAACTGTACTATGAGCATTCATTGGTACTATACTATGCTGAAACCAGCAAAAAAAGTAAACTCTAACTTATGAAAGCATGAGGTTATAGGCGGTATAAGAACAAATAAAAATAAGTAAATTATTACAAAAGACATTGAACCTGTCTGACTATATTATAGTAGTTCTTCTTTGTAAGTGCTGAAATGATTATGTATTGTCCATCTTTCAACCAGAAGAAAGTATGAAGGGAGCAATGAAAAAGCACATTATGTTCTCTGATGGACTGAGAAAAATCTGGTTGTATGCTCACAACTGATCCAGATCACGCAGTCTCTCAATCCTGTACCTCAAATATTTTTGGTCTACTGGCTTTGTTCACCTCTAAGTTCAAAACTGTCTTTCAAGAGACCTCTGCTGGAGGGCTGCCTCAGGGATGATAACCTGGTTTTCCTGGGACAAATCTGCTGGGGAAGAATGGAACTCTCTGGTTTTGTTCTGGTTTAATTTGTTTAGTGTGGACTTAAGAACTAAACTGTGCAATTAATCCATCTGTCCTGTTTACAGCTTTCCTTTGGTTCTGGAAGCGAGAACAGGGAGAGAGACACTCCTAGTGCTTTGCCATACCACCTCTGCTGGCCTCCCAGAACTGTAAAGGATGCTTGTGGATAATAAGCGTATTTTGTATATGGGCAGTAGCTCAGGACAAGGATTCTCAAGCAGGAAATCTGTGCTGGAGAAACTGAAGTGGATGAGGCACCGACTAGTGCTGGAAACAAGTACTTGAGAATGAAAGGCAGACAGTGAAGGAAAATGGGAACTGAAGCCAGTGTTGCAGAATCAGGTGGAAATAGACTGGAAATAACTGCAAGAAAAAAAATGGCAGATAACGCATGGTTCAAGAAGGGGACACTAAGACTGGCTAAGGAATTTGAGATTAATTCTGAAAAGAAAAAAACAGTGAAAATTGTAAATGACTAAATACAGAAAATGGTCTGGAAGAAAGAATAGATGAGGCTGAGTCCACCTGGGCTTGAACTAAGATTTTTGGGATATTATGGGAGTGGTGGTGGGGAAAGTATTTCTGAACCTGTGTGTAATGTATCAGTTCTCAGTGCTGGATCACATGCTGAATGACTTCTGCTGCTTTTCATCAATCTGTTCAAGTGGTGTGGTTTGCAAGAACGTTCGTGATTCTTCATGTTTTAAGTATTTATGTGTGATATTTTGTCTTATTTTTTTAAAGCTAGGAACTGTGCTAAAAGTTTTGCAATTCTGTCATTTTAGTAGTGTTCTTTCCATTGGAAAGACCTATGTGTGGTGGTTCTTTTTTGTTTTGTTTTGTTTTGTCCTTCCTACCCCCAGCTTCCTCATACGTTTTCTAAGCTGTTTCTAAATGTGCTGTAAACCACAAAACATTATTGTTGGTCTTCTTTTGTACTCCATCCAGTTTATATCCATGTTGTGGATACCGTGCTTTAGAGGAAATTACATGTTACGGTCTTTGTGGTTCTGAGGAAAATAGCAGAAATTATTTCTGTCTTACAACACACTCAATAAAATATCAATAGAAGAACTGTTTGAAGGAACTAGCTGGTCAAGATTTATCACCAGAATAAAAGTAGTTAGTTGGTATCTCTTTTTTTAACTAGGTAGTTTTAAGATCAAGTCAAGTGAGTGTGTGTGAAGGAAGAGGGATGCACAGCTGAGGCATGCAGCAGGACTGCAGCTGCGTGGGTTGGAATCACCTTTGGTGTTTTGGAACTGACCTTTCTTGGATTATTTCTTCCACAAGGAAAGGGTGTAATAAATGCTGGTTGTTTGTCATATTTTGATAGTCATAAATTACTGTAGTCTTTCTAGTTAAAAAAGCTGACTTATATCTGCTGCAGTTCTGTGTTTTCCCTCCATTTTAAAGCTAGATAATATTGTTCATCCTGTTGTCATCTTCTGAAGCCACTTCCTCCCTCCCCTCCCAGGTCTTTCTCCATAAGCTTTCCAAGCTTTCAGCTCATGGCTGAGAGTTTGCCCTGAAGCGGTATCTGCTTTTCCTTTTTTTTTATTATTTTTTTTTATTTTTTTTATTATTATTCTCAGTTTGACTCTGGAATGATTACTCATGTCTTCCTATACATGAACTAGGAGATCTCAGACAGCTGATCTGAACTAGATTTAAGCAGAGTAAAGTCCAGTCCCTGACCTTGGTACCGTGCATAGCAGACCTGTGGAATTAATTGCTAAAGGGTATGGTAGATGCTAAAAGCTTATGTGGATTTTAAGGGAGTCTGGGTAAGTTAATGAAAAATAAACAGTTTGAGATTTACTAAATATAGAAAATCACATCTGGTTTATCAAGTTCTATAGGAAAATGGGAGCACACTTGGGATATATATATATGTACTCACTCTTCGATGGCATCTATTTACAGCTAGTGTTGAAGATCAGGATACTAACAGAAATATATCTTGTACTGACCCAATATAGCTGCTGTCATGCACTTTCCTTATATCCTGTTGCTAAAGCTGATCATGATTTTCTAATTCTTTTCTAATCCTGATGTATGAAAATCAAACTGTTAGCACACCAGACTTAGGGGAGGAAAAAACCAACATAAAAAATGTGCCTCCTCTCTTACAAGGCACTTAGCTCTCCTTCGGTTCTTAATTTAGAAATACTTTTTTTCCTCTGTCCCTAGTGAAAAATGTAAATGTGAGGCCACAGAAACAACAGGAAAATCTTGCATAAAGTTATGGGAAAGACCACTGAAGGTGAGGCTAGTACAGAGGAATTTTATTGGCGTAATTAAGTGGTGTCATTTCAAGGAAGGAGTGGGAGACTTCAGCACATGAAACCTGCCCCGATATCCACTCTGCTCTTTGTGTATCTTGAATATTTCTACATTAACACAGATTATTTTTTGACCAGATTACTAGGTCTGTTGGATTTGGTTTAGTAAGAGTGGAACATAGGTAACTGGCCTTAGAGAAAAATGCAAATAGTTGAGCTCTGGCAGTTTATGATTTTGATCAAATTGGTTCTTGCAGCCTGGCTTGACCTGTGAAGGTCTATCACCTTTTCTTCTGTTTATTTATATTATTAATTTTCCTTCCACCTACCTAAGTCAAAGTGACCTCCCCTGTCAGTTTTGCTCACTGAAGGAACTGAATGTTCCATGTCATGCAGTCTGCTTGTTTGTTCACTGTGGAAATCAAATTCTTAAAGGTGAAACAGTAAATCCTTATTGTTTCTATCATTCTGACTACTGCTGAATGAATTACAAAGAATATTTTCTTTTTGTGTCCTCTAGGTACGTTTCTCATATATGCGTATGAAGTATCTCTTCATCTCTTGGTTAGTAGTATTTATTGGCAGCTGGGTTATGTATGTTCAGTACTCCACCTACACAGAACTATGCAGAGGACATGACTGTAGAAAAATAATAGTAAGTATATTTAGCAAAGCTTTCTTAAGTGTTTGTCCCGACTAATTCCTCAGCCAGTTCGGTCAGTGCCACATGTAAATTAATCAAATTCTGATATTCCATCTTGTTGAAGTAAGATTACATCTTCAATTACAGATAAAAGCAGTTATGTTTCTTAACATTGTTTCGGTATAGGGTTATAAAAATTGTTTTCTTAAAGATTTTTCTTTCAGGAGTCAGGTGTTGGAAGAGATACAGTTGTTGCTTATTTTCTTGGGCAATTTGTTAATTATTTTTCTTCCTGTTTGTTTCAGTGTGATAAATACAAGACTGGAGTTATTGATGGGTCAGCATGTAGCAGTCTTTGTGCTAAAGAAACACTGTATTTTGGAAAATGTTTGTCAACAAAGCCCAATAATCAGGTAAGGCTTTACTCATCCAACCCAGTTACATTAGTTCTCATGGAAATATTGTTGTCTGGCGCATGAGTAGTCCTTATTATCAGCAAGCTATATCTACTTAATAGAGATTATTTCAAACTTTATTTGCTATGACATGCAAAACATGTTCCTTCCTTCCCGGCAGAAGCT